>MNPL01007190.1:0-14023 GCA_002081605.1 Tropilaelaps mercedesae | reverse complement strand
GCGCTGTATCGAAGCTTATATATATATATATATATATATATATATATAAGCTTCTTCACTTTGCATTCGAAGACCCCTGAATGCTAAAGCTGAATAACTAAAATCGAACGGCTGGCTCGGTTCAGGCAAAGTCGCGCAAGTCGACTGAAGCCCTGAATGGCGTGGTATTATTGTTGACACACATACACGCTTTGCTACACAACATGTGTGAAACATATGCTGGTGTGGAGCGTATTCATGACACAAAGTAGTAAAGCGATCAATGCCCAAGCTTAACTAAAAAGCTTGACTGGTGAAGCTTGTAAAGTCTTATCGAAAGCTGTATCGCATATTTTAAACTGATAAAACTAATGCAGGTGGAAGAATCGGATAAAATAAAACGTGGTATGCGCTCTGACGGATAGAAGTATATCAGGATGCGCATATACATAAAGATTCCATCAAGTCAACGCCACGATACATTCAATGGATTGTGTGCTTAAATTGTTTACTTTTTCCCAGTAATGTAAAATTTTGTATTTAGGTGGATACTAGGCTCTAATCCTATGTCAATTGTGCACATAAATATACCGGCATATGAGCATTTTTGTTATTAATATTGTTTTAGCATATAGAGATATGTAAAGTGAATAGTTCGCCAAGTAATAGAAAGAATCGACAACGAACAGAAATATCGTGGAGGTATTTTAGATTCAAACCCTTACAGGAGTTTCAAATCCCTTCCTCCCAAAATATAGCCATCTTTCGTTCAGGTGTAAGACATACCGCCGTTTAAGGAATACAGCGGTGTCATTTCTCTGCCCACCTTGACAGAAGTAGGCTCCCGAAGCGCTAACGACAAGTTTTCAAAAGGGTCATATCAAGTTAAGAGATTTATTAGTTGACCGTTACAGGACTTCGTTTAATAGCTTCTCTAGTGTATATATGATAAAAGATTGTCTGCAGATCCGAAATATTAGATAGCTTCGTGTTGATCGTTCATTTGCAACCGCTAACGAGATTGGAGCGCGCCTTTCAGCCTGATGTCATGTATAGCGAAAATGGATGATGGCTCTATGCAATCGTCGACCATTGCTTGTCTACGCATATGCATCATAGATATTTTCACATCGTCTCCCTTTAGCTAAATGAATGGCATTTTATTAGTTGAATGATGCCTTTGTAAAAGGTCTATCTGAGCCTATGTATGTTACTTTTTTATACGTAAAATATTATTATAGTATTTATACGTAAAATATTAAAACTAATAATGAACTTGTATCGCACCTTTTCGAATATATTTAAGCATAGTTATATAAATGTGCGTCTTTTACTGACTAACCTTCAACTGTAACTTGCATTGAAGCTCTGTCTTCTGACATCTCGTTTGTGGCGATGCATGTATACACGCCTCCGTCAGAACTTATGACATCTTCGATACTAAGTACAGACATTTTCCTCGTATTAAATATTTGAAGTCTATTTTGCTCTTTAACGAGAAGGCCATCTTTTGTCCACGAAAAAGCCACATTCTGCCCCTCAGAAAGGGTACACGTAAACGAAATGAATTTTCCGACTTTCACTGCCAGTTCCGGACCGCGAAGGGGCTCCAACGTGATATTGTTATTGTCTATGGGTACAGCATGATATAAGAAATATGTAGCAAATTTACACGTTGTTATGGTAAATCGCGAGTCGAAGATTAAACCAATACATGGAATCACAATGGACCTCATTGGTACACAAATTTAATGACCAAAACAAGTATCTCTGCTGGAGGTTACGGTAAAGTACGCGACCACGGTTAAATCAGGCTAAACAGAGTTCGGCGTAAACGAGAACTGCTAAGTTTTTTAGAGTTCTATAAAGACTTTTTCGAGTGAAGTTTTCGGCTGAACTCTTTCCTCAAAAATATGAAAACTACTGTGTAAACATTTTTTCTGAACTGCTTGTTTGTACGCGCACAAAAAACGCACTTACCTGTAGATGCAACCTGAGCAAGAATTAAAGTTACACAAAATGTAATAATTTTCCACGGACAACAGACCGATATACATAGCACAGTCGACATAATTCACATACTGTTGTTATTTCGCTACTTTAGAGCGAATGCGTTCTACTGCACTCAAAAGCGATGCCGAGAGAAGCATGTCTGCTTGTCTCGTTTAGGCAACACAACAAGCTGGCTACCGGTCAAGACGCGCACTGGATTGGAGATTAACGCGCCCAGTTTGATATTAACCAAAGGGATTTGAAAAAATGATTGATCATTTTTAAGCTACCGTAGATGTTGATTACCAAATTTAAAGGAACTGAAATGAATAAGTTTAAAACAGTACGAAGCAGTATAAAAAATAAATAATTTTAATTGGATCTTTGAGCTGCCGTAGTTGTTTTCTACAGGTAATGCAAATGTGGGATATAACTAATAATATATATTAATACTGTTTTCGAAACGAACTGAAGTAATAAATATACTGCTTGCGCTTTACAGGTCGGTCCTGCGCCTTCATATAACATGAAGCAACAATTTATACATAGATTAATATAGGAACATCTAGGTACAAGTTACTGCTATTTAATTGTAAGTAATAAAGAAATAGAAAAGTAAGGAGTACATGGGGTTTACTCATTCCCGTGTTTGTAAAACAGATATTTAATAAAGAGGAGAAAAAAGCAAACATATTTTACTTATGTCAAATCGCCTTAAGAATTTGTATATGCACTCATATTTCTTTAATTAGCAGACCTTCTACAAAATAGATACACATTTGCCGATCTTCAAAACCCTGATTTTTCGCTGTACAGGTATACGTTGCACTGTCAAAGGCAAACACATCGTCAATATTCAATGTTGATGTTCGACGCAAATTCACAATTTGAACGCGACCATCTCCATGAAGAACAAGACCATTCTTTGTCCACGAAAACTGAACATTCCTGCCCTCGGCGAGTGTGCAGTGAATTGTCACCGATTTGCCGACCTTTGTCGATTTCGAAGCTGGTAAACTTTCCAAAACAACACGATCTACTCGGAATCGAGAGTAGCAATAGGAAAACACATTCAGCAATAAATTCACGAGCAGAAATAATAAGAACGAAGGGAGAATAGTATAGAAAGTGTTTAGAAAGGCGGCCAACCTTTGATGCAGTTGATGTTCCTGAAGCCGATAATTATCCAAACGGTCAAAATACAACTTTGTCTAACTGTTTTCATCGTAGGGGTTGCAGTCCAGTTCTGACACTGTCAAAATGGCAGAACGCAACGCAAGTAGCAAGACTACTACTCAATGGTTTTTTAAGAGAAAAAGCGTACCCATATAACCATAAATGAATAGCCTCGTTTCCGTTAGAGTAAAGGTACTTGGATCGAAACTTTAGCGAGATGATTTAAAATACATTGTCAGAGTTATATCGATTTTAGCTATGTCTGAAGGTGAATACTACTTACTGAATAGATACACTTTAATTTTGACTGAATAGAAGGAACGATAGTAAAAATTTGCGCCTACAGATTTTCTGCTAATTAGTTGTATAGTGCTGTATCCATTCCAAAACATTATTAATGATATGAATAATTAATGAAAGCCTTCCCTATGTTTACTTGAATCATAATTAAACTACTACTATTATTTTTGGCATTTCCATTAAGCAAACGAGCTGACGGGAAAAATCTTCAATAGGCTTTGCTTCGCACGATTTGTTTGTCTTGAATTACATGTGCCCTGAAGAATACATACAATTTAAATTTAAATCATCAATGGAAGCGGTTTATGTATTATACGTTACAACATAAACAACTTATGTTCGGCAAAATCTAAAGTTATCTATTAATTCCTCTTGGTTAGAGCCCTATCATTTCAACCACATAGCAACTGCAATTGCTCATGGGGAAGTTGTCGTCTTCGGACAGCTAGAAGCCGAACATTTCGAGCTCATTCTCAACGATATTCAATACTCAAAAGTAGTCTGCCATTCAATTTTACTCAAGTTGTAACTCTAGCAGCGTTAATAAACTTAATTGTACTACATTAGACTATACAAAGGCCTTTCGCATTTTTCGCACCTTCAACTAACAGAGCAGCCGTGCTTCTATCCTCAGATAGGGAATTACTTGCGATACACGTGTAATTTCCGCTGTCCTCTATAGCGACGCTCTTGATAGTGAACATTGAGCCTTCATTATTAGTCATTATCGAATATTTTCTTCCCTCTTGAATAATTCGACCATTTTTCGTCCACGAAAAATTCACCTCATCACCCTCGAATGCGTTACACGTAAAGGCTACGCGCCGGCCAACAGCAGATGTCTTTGAATTAAGTCGTTCCACCTGCACGCGTTCTATGACGCGTCATTCGCATGAATTTATAAATATGTTTTAATTAACAGAGAGACATGTACTTTATGGTATAAGATTCCATGAAACACTAAAGAACTTACCTAAACTCGCAACATGATGGATCGAAAACCTAAACATTACGGTACACCACACGTAAATACGAGCAAATCTTTTACTACTGGATAGACAGAACATGGTCAGCGAACCCACTTAACACTGTTGTAACAGGCGTCTGCCAAAATATTTGAGCCAGCATTCATTCTAGGTAAGAACACGGGCTCAAGGTATCATCTCGTTCTCAAAGCACTTGTCGATAGGGAACGAGATTACGGCGCTTATTTTAAAGAATCTCGTAGTAGGACAGCTAATGCAATGGTCTACACTGCAAGCTAGTTCATTACCATTTTGTACAAATTATTTGCATCTAAACCCTTATTTGCCGGCAATGCAAATTCTGAATATGATTCCACTTAGTTATAATCCTACGAAAAATGAAAGCATAAGCTATAAATATTAGAATAAGTACAATTAAAATTGAGGAGCATATTAGTCAATTCCTGACAGTGCTTTTAAAGGTTAAAATCAGTTTTAGGCATCTCAATTGAAAACGCAATTTTGTTTTTGGTTTAATGTTTTCAATGGTCTAAACGTTTCATGATGACTTCTGAATAGCATATGTATTCGTAGTTGTACTATGAGTCATCGTGATATGATTCATGAGAAACTACAGCACAAAAACAAAAAAAAACTTTAGGTAAAATATATTTTCGCCGAAACCCTCACTTGCGACTTGATAAAGCATTTTTGACTTCCAGAAAATTAATAGGTTTGTGCAAGACTTTGCTAGAACGATAAGCATCAGCACATGCTTACAGAGAAGTATATTGCATCTGGCTGTACCAACCAGTCAGAGCTTTTATAATCTGAAACTTTGCACAATTTTTTTGTGGTTTCATTGTCTGGAGTATAAAGAGTATGTCTTTTATACTTAAACTCTTATAATTAACAAGTCAAAACCTTAAACGAGTAGGGATGTGGTACTTCGATCCTCGGACAGTTTGCTAGTCGCTATGTATAATTTTCACTGTTGCCACTCGACACACTTTTTATAGTCAGCATTGAACTGTCGGCGGAAATCACAGTAGTGAGTCTTTCTCCAAATTGAAGAATATTCCCGTTGCGTGTCCACGAAAAATTGAACAAACTCGCCTTGATACGCTCTGCACGTAAACGTAGCACGTCTTTCTACGGAGGCCTTCTTTAAAACCAGCTGATCTATACGAACTCGCACTATAGAAACAAAAAGAAACCGGTGCGGTAACAGCTTCTCATAAATTTAATCTCAAAATATACACTGTCTCAAGTATTTGTGCAAGTATTTGACATAAAAGCTCGATGCAAGTTCTAAATATGAGACGCATTCTGCTCGAATAAAATATATCTCGACTAAGCAAGTGGAACTAAGATATGTCTAACAATCTCACCAATAGATGACGCCGATGATAAGTAGCCCGCAAGCGACACAATTGTAACGAATATAGCCCACAACATTATAACTGCATCAACAACAGTAATTAAAAATTACTCGATCACAACGTGAAAAGGGCGTCCTTTTTTTTCAACGCTCATCAGAGTCCTACGTCGTACTGTGTGATTTAATACTGATCTAAAATATGCTAAATGCGTGCCACCATAGCGGGTACTGGAAATAGTCTCGTTTACCCATTTATCAAAGTACCCAAAAGATTCTGGAAAAACGAAAATCACACATATACGTGGTATCTAACATTTTAATATAATGTATCGACAGGCAAACCTCTTACGAGGCGGTTACTGATCTAGTACGGATAATCATTGTGAGCAGAGTAAATTTACATCTAAGTCTAGGTTTATAATGATAGCATTTTCCGAAGTCTGCCTAAAAATTAAAAAAACTCCAAATCAATAAATTAGAATTATTTTTTTGTAGGCTATGACACTCTGCCAAAAGGAGTTATGTACATGCTAATGTCAAAGAGCCCACAGAACCGTAGCTTGAAGCGAATACGCAGTTCATTTGGACCTTATCACATAGTAGAGTTATAATTTGCAAAAATCTTGGTGAAGTTTTACCACAAAAAATACCTATTTTTTTACGCACCACCGCTAGTTACATACAGAACTAAAGTGTATAAATTGCTTTAGTGTATTACAATTAGAATATCTGTTTCATAACCTAAGTACCTTGAACAAGGAGAGCTGCGGTGCTTCGATCTTCTGATATAGCGTTACTCGCTATACATGTATAATTTCCGCTATCTTCACTAGTTACGCTTTTCAATGTCAGTGTTGATGTTTCACCATTTACAATATGAATTCCGATTTTGCCGCCCGTGTTGACAATTTTTCCATTTTTAATCCAGGCAAATTTCTTAGCTTCGCCCTGATAGGCGCTACAAGTGAAGACAACGCGTCTTCCAACCTCAGATCGTTTTGAGTCTAATGGCTCTATGCGAATCTGCTCTATAAATACGAAAAATATAATTGTAGGTAAAAATGCGCTTGTGAAAAGCGAAATCGGCATACGGATAGAAACCTTTACAAAAATAGGTGTACACACCAATTGAGTTCTTCCTTTAAGGAGACTATATATTCAGGCATATTGGACTATAAACTCACCTAAAGCTGAAACCAGACTAGTGACCAATAAAATGATCAAACCTCCCCTCATCACTATTAGCAAGAATTTCAATCTATGAGCACAAGGATGAAGCACAAAAACCACTAAACCAATACACCGATTCCCTATAGCACAAATGTTCGTTGGTCTGGTACGACGTCCCATCTGAAAAACTAAACAATTCGGGCAATAGGCGTTGTGGGCGATCTTAGAGCGAAAACTTTGATTTAGCCTCGTTCCACGGCGACTGATAATTGGTAGCGAGAATTCGGCGGATAAATTCGATTCAATATTCGACAACCAAAGGACCATATCTAGAAACAGTTTGAAAAATAGCGAACTTCACCACACATTTTATGATTACGAATTGGCATAAAGCAGGGATAATTTTAACTCCAAAGTGAGTAATTTTCAGATCATAAGTTGAATAACTTCAAACTCGATCGACTGTCGCAGTTCAGGTAAAATTATATAAATCTACCGAGGTCCGGGATGATGCGTTTCTGCTATTATCCACACATATACGCTTTATTACGCGATATAAGACTGGTATATAAGCTGTATTAAGCTAGTGTGGACAGTATAACAGATAAAGGGGTAAAGTGATCAACGGCCAAGCAACTGACAAGCTTGACTGTTTAAGTTTTTAAGGGCCCATAAAAAGCTGCACCGCAAATTCTAAACTGGCAGAATGCAGACTGACTAAATGCAGGAGGAAGAGCCGGATAAAACATTACGGAATTTTATGTGCTTTGAAGGATAAAAAGTATATCTAGATTAAAATGTTCATCAAAATTTCATTAAATCAACACCGTCATACACTCAATGGGTGTATGTAATGTATTCATATAGAAAATTATTCATCTTGCCCAGTAATATTAAATTTCGTATTTAGCTGTATACTGGTTATTAATCTTATGTAAATTGCGTAAAACAATACACCACCATATTAAAACGTGTGCCATCAATGTGGTTTCAACACACAGAAATCTATAATAAATGTAAATAGTCCATTAAAAACTGCATAGAACCTTCAATAGAAAGAAATATCGTGGCGGTGTTTTCAGTCTCTTGGGCTCTAGCAATACAAGCGTAACTGCCTGCGTCCGAAACAGCTACATCTTCGATGCTCAAGGTGGATGTCTTGCGGGAGTTTGAAATCTCTATGCGTTGATTTTCTCGCAGAAGGCGGCCGTTCTTTGTCCAGGCGAACGACACACCGCGTCCCTCGTTTACAGAGCAGAGCAGTGCTACTGATTTCCCCATCTTGACAGAACTAGGCGCCCGAAGCTCTAACGGCAAATTTTCTAAAGATATCGTATTAAAATGTGTATTAATTGTATACTTGCAGGTAATCAAGCGTACACTAAACGCTCGTACTTAGACAGAGACTATTATTAAAAATATGAAATGTATTTTTGACAAAAAACGATATTGTCAATAGCCGTTGGTTTGATATTTATTCAATCCTGACATACCGTTCGAAGCCACGGGACAAACGACGTATCCGTAATGTATGAATAGCAGAGTGCACACAATCTTACGTTTGTAACGTAATTGTACGTCATTCCGGCTCAACGACATCCTTACGCGTCGATCGCTTCTCGATAATATAGATACGATAAAAAATTGTTTCCTGTTCGGGGTAGTATATAGCCTCGTATCGATCGTTCTCTGGCAACTGTTAGCAAGATTACGGCGCGTCTTTCAGACCGATATCATATATATATCGAAAATGAATGGCGGCTTTACGCAATCGTCATGACTATTGCTTGTCTATACGCATCCTGTGCTATCATCATTTGAATAGTTTCAAGTCATTCCACTTTAGCTATATGTGTAGATATAGCTTTGCAGTCGGAAGTGATAGCATTTTGTTGGACGACTTTGTCATAGGCTCATACAATTTTATATTTATATTTGAAAGTACACCTCATGATTTGTGCGCGGTAATGGTTTAAATTGTTGTTAACTATCTACGAACATCGTGTTTTGAATCGCGAACATATATTGTATCAAATTAAAATATTCGGTAGAACTCTAATGACCCGGCATTGCTTTAACTAGCGCTACGTCTTTATTTTCCGATAAGATTGAAACGGAAACAGCAAGCGTAATAATTTACCTATACCTCATTTGTGAACAATTACAATTCATCTTTTTTAAAAAGGGATTAGTTTTTCATAATTAGTTCTTTATTAAGTTCACTAGTTCTGAATTAATACATCTACGTATTGTGATACAAATGTACTTCCTTTACTGACGAACCTTCAACTGTAACCTGCATTGAAGCTCGATCCTCTGCCATCCCGTTCGCGGCGACGCATGTGTACACGCCTCCGTCAGAACTTATTACATCTTCGATACTAAGTACGGACATTTTTTTCGTATTAAATATTTGCATTCTATTCTGCTCTTTAACGTGAAGGCCGTCTTTTGTCCAGGAAAAAGCCACATTCTTCCCCTCGGAAAGGACACACGTAAATGAAACGGATTTTCCGATCTTCACTGCTAATTCCGCGCCGTGAAGGGGTTCGAGCACGATGTTGTTATTGTCTATGAGTAAAGCGCGATATGAGAATTAGGTAGCATATTAATACGTTTTTATGGAAAATGACGGGTCAACAATTAAACCAGTATGTAGAATGATGGTGGAGTTCATCTGTGCATAAACTTATTGACTAAACCAAACATTTCGGCTTACGCTAGAAATACATATCCACGCTCCTTAAATAAAAATAAACACAATCCGGTGTAAATTGTAACTTGGTAGTTTTTTAAGCTTCGATAAAGACCTTTCATACTAAATTTTTTGGCTAAACTTTGTCTTCAAGTAGGAGAATTACTGTGTAGATAAAATATTGATTTAATATATAAAAAAGTAACTACTGGCAGAGAGCAAATGGGCACCATTGTCAATTCTACGGCATCGGAAAATTTTTTTGTGAGCTGCTTGTTTGTACATGCACGATGCACTCACCCGCAAATGCAACCTGAACAAGAACTACAAAAGTGGCACAGATTACGGCAATTTTCCAGGGATAACTGACCGATGTGTATAGCACGAATGACATAATTCACACGCTGCTGTTATTTGGCCGCCTTAAAGCGAAAGCATTTCACTGCACTTAAGAGCGATGCCGGCAGAAGCGTGTCTGCTTGCCTCGTTTAGGCAATACAGCAAGCTGGCTACCGGTCAGGATGCGCGCTGGATTGGAGATTAACGCGCCAAGTTTGATATTAACCAAAGGGATAAGGATTTGAAGAAATAATTTGAATAATAAATTGTATGCGAGCGTCTTCGTAAAGAACAAGGCCGTTCTTGGTCCACGAAAACTGAGCGTTTCTACCTTCGGCAAGTGTGCAGTGAATTGTCACCGATTTGCCAACCTTTGTCGCTTTAGAAGCTGGCAAAGGTTCCAGCGAAACCCGATCTGCTCACAATTGTGAGTAGTAACAGGAAGACGCACTCAGCCAATATACTCGCGGGCATAAATAGTAAGAACGAAGGGAGGATAGTATACATAATTTTTAGAAAGATGCTGCCAACTTTTGATGCAGTTGATGTTCCTGAAGCCGACAAGTATCCAAACAGTCAGAATACAGCTTTGTCTAATTGTTTTCATCGTAAGAACTACACTCCGAGTCTGATACTGTTGCAGAGGTACAGAGAAACGCGAGTGGCAGGGAGAAGCATGCCCAATTACCTGTTGGTGAATAGCCTCGTTTTCATTTAAATTTAAATTATTAATGGAAGTAAGATGTATATTATACGCCGTAATAGAAACATCCTATGTTGGGTTAAACCTAACATCCAGCCATTAATTCCACTTGGCCAAAGCTATCATTCAAGACTATATCATTGAAGCCAAAACAACGATTGCATTTGCTCATGAGAAACTCGTCGCCTTTGGACATCTAGACGTCGAAAACTATAAGCTTACTCTTAATGACATTTACCCATTAAAATTAGTCTGCCATTCATTTCATTAAATTGCTATTCTAGCATTCTGGATACATTTAATAATATTTCATTAGGTACGCTGACAATTCTCTACATTTTTCGCACCTTCAACTACAAGAGCAGCCGTGCTTCTGTCTTCCGATAATTACTTGCGACGCATGTATAATTTCCACTATCTTCTGTGACGACGCTCTTGATTGTGAACATCGAGCCTTCACCATTGGCTAATATTGAATATTTTCCTCCTGCTTGAACGATTCGGCCATTTTTTATCCAGGAAAAGCTCATTTCGTCCGGCTAAGGGCGGATATCTTTGAGCTAAGCCGTTCCACTCGTACGCGCTCTAAGATTTGTCAATGGCATGAATCCATCAATACATTATGAATTTACAATGATGCGAGCTAGTAAAAAACTCTTTTAATCAATCAAAAACTCACCTAAACTCACTACATGATGAGCCAAAAAAACCAACACTGCGGTACACCATATGCAAATAGTACAAAATCGTTTACAGTTGGAAAGATCAAACATCGTCAGCGAGCCAATCAACTTAGCAGTTACAGACGTCTATCAATATACAGTAACTAATAGTTCAGTCCAGGTAAAAACATCTCGCTTTCAGAACACTCGCCAATAGGGAACGAGAATACGGCGCTTATTTCAAAGCAACCCGTTTAAAAGACCGATAGGGACAGACACAACCTCTGATGCCACATGTCAATTATCACTTTACGCACATAAGCTGTATTTAAACTTTTGGTTTTCCATATATAATATCTGTCAAATCAGTTTTACGTAAATAAAGAGAAAATATTATTTTGGTTGATCTAACATTTGAGACATTTGCTATACACGAACAATACATAGAGTGTATACATACATCTATGATATGTAGTTTTTTAACAGTCTAGGCATTTTATGATGTCTTATGAACGCACTTGTGTTTTCGCTATACAAGACACGGATAACGTATTAAAACAACAAAGTCAAAAAAAGGTTACAAGATGGAATGTAGTTCCATCAAACCTCCACTGTGGCGTAGGCACAATTCTTTGCCGCATCAAGCGGCAAATTTTTGGGCGTGTTAAGGTTTTGTTTAAGCTATGATCACTAAGACACACTTTATGAGAAGTGTATAGCGTCTAGCTGCACTGATCAGCTGCAGCTTCTATGACCTGATATACAACGCAGAGTATGATACGACTTGGCACACGGTATAGATCAAGCAATTGTACGTTCAAAAAATATGATTTGAAATTGTTACTTAAATTCTCCGCAGTTAATTTCTAGTGGCTGATGTTTAGGATTTGAGTTTATCTGCATACACGGACTTATTTACATAGATTTCTTAATAAATATGTATTTTATATTCCAAGTTGTCTAACGAACACTAAAAACCTTGAACGAATACCGTACTTCTATCCTAAGATAGCATGTTAGACAGGTATAATACACACTATCGTCGCTCGAAACATTTCTGATAGTTATCATTGAGTTTTTGGTGGAAGTCAAAGTAGCAAATCTCTCCCCAAATTAGAGCATCTTTGGGTTGTATATCCACGAAAATCAAACATCGTTGTTTTGATAAGCGCTGCACGTAAATGTAGCACGTTTTCAAATGAAAGCGTTTTCTAAAAATCAACTTGTCTATACGAACTCGTCCTATAAATGCAATAAATAAATTGGTGCGGTAATAGGCTTTGTCGAATCTTAGCTTAAAATACAGACCGTTCCAAATATTCTCAGAAGAACTTTACCTAAATGCTTGATAGTATCATTAGATACGAGATCATTTTGTTTTCTATACAGATAAAATGTACCTGGGGGTCAGCAAAGTTAACTAGAATTCGCCGAACAATCTCACCAGTAGCTCATGCTGGTGATGGGTAGTATGCAAGCGACACAATTGTAATAAATATAATCCCCAACATTGTAACTGCATCGACCACACGAATCCGAAAATTTTTTAGTATCCACATGCAAGTAGCGTTGTTTGTGTTGGTCGCATAATAGCGTTCTGTGCAGTACCGCCTATACTGACATTGATTTAGAATGTGAGAATAAGCGCGCCAGCATAATACGTACCGACCCCATTACGCAGTGTAGCTGACGCTATGCAGAAATGAGCTACACAAACTGTCTTCGTATGGAACAAGAGAAATATTTCTTTGGGAAAAAGGCTCTATGCGAATCTGCTGTATAAA
The DNA here is from genome assembly GCA_002081605.1 of Tropilaelaps mercedesae. Lineage (NCBI taxonomy): Eukaryota > Metazoa > Arthropoda > Arachnida > Mesostigmata > Laelapidae > Tropilaelaps > Tropilaelaps mercedesae. The sequence goes on along the minus strand of MNPL01007190.1, from coordinate 877 downwards.
TAAGCAAAGGTAAAACCACGCCTACTGAAAGCGAATTCGCTGTATGGATAGAAACATTTACAAAAACAAAAGTCCACATTATTCAACACAGATTAAACTTTGAACTCGCTTAAGGCTGAAACCAGACTAATGACAAATAACATAATCGAACCTGCCCTCATTGCTATCAGCAAGAACTTCGATTCATAAGCACAAGGATAAAGTATAAAAACCACTGAACCTGTGCACAAGTTGCTTATCAAGCACAAATGTTTGTCGGTCCAGAATAAACCCCCATCTGCAAAGCTATACAATACGGACGATGTGTGTTGTAGGCGATCCTAGACGAAAATTCCAGCTTAGCCTCGTCATGGCTACTGGCAACTTAGGCGGGTAAATTTAATTCGATCTTGAATAACGAATAAGCCGAGCAAAGGAAATGATAACGGTCTTGCGTCACTTATAAATTAGTCCACTCGATAACAACAATGGAGTAAGTGTCAAATGCGGAGTATGTGTGCTGTGCAAACAAATAGAATATATACCAAATAAATGTATAGCATATATAAACTGTTTGATATGTTTTTAGCACCTTAGCCATAATTTAGAAAGTAATTTACAGTAAAGTTTACTGTTAAGTTTAAATTTTAGATAAAAAATATTACTTCCGATTATCGACTAGAAAAAGCGGTAAAGCTACGTGACAGCTTCAAATATATTAGAACCCTCGAGCTATCAATGTGATCAAATTTTTTTGTAGAGCCGAATCTCGAAATGCTGTGTACTGATGAGTTTGGCACATGAAACATTTGCGAAATCTGTATCTCTTTCACGCATTATATATATTTATACTAGTACATTAGTAATATATATATATATATATATATATATATATATA
>MNPL01007189.1:0-33912 GCA_002081605.1 Tropilaelaps mercedesae | reverse complement strand
TATATATATATATATATATATATATATATATTAAACATAAAAAAAGGGTTGTTTTTCCAAACGTGAAAACAAACGTGCATCTAACTGAATCAGAATTTATTTTAAGACAGTGACTACGAACAACAAAACTCCGATTGTCATCCAGCTATAGAAATCAGTTTTGTAGCAAAGCTATAATGAGATAATTCACCTAATAAGTTGTGTTGTCCCTTTTGGCCCCCCGCTTCCTCATCGGCTAAACGTACACAGCCATGTCAGACACAATAATGATAAAAGAGTTGCAATAGAATCTATTGAGAAGTCGCTTGTGTTAGAAAATAGCGCGACGAATATACGATTGCGGGAGTGCTGGCCTAACATGGCGTCCATAAAAAGACCTTCTCCGATTTATCGGAATTGGAAAATGGAGATAAGTAAACTTATCAAATATTACCGCATTGTCAGCTTTGGCTTCGAGTTTCGAACGGATAACGTTACTCACGACACGTGCCTCTGCATTTACCCTTCTTACCTACCGACTCACCATAGAGCAGCATCAGCAGACAGAAGCGGTTCACTAACCGAGAAGATGCAGTCAATCCGGGGACATGGTCAACTGACAGAGGCAGCTGGCTTTCTTTATAATTTTTATATGGGACGTACAATTAGATGTGTGGCAACCTTAAGGTTTGTATATGTGCAAGATACATTCTCGGTCGCAGCTTGCTCGTAATGAGCCGGACTTTAGATGGTCACCCCACACATATACAATCGGAAAAACGCCACAGAACACTATCAAACACCAATACTTGTGCGCGCGAACCTTTCAACGATACAGCATGCAAAAGTATTACCTTACGCCTTACCTCGAACAACAACTTTGACCTCCTTGGAGATCTCTCCGAGGGTATTTTTTGCCGTGCACTTATATGTGCCCACATCATCTCGGCTGACATTCGGCAAACGCAAGGTCCCGTCCGTTTCGGAAGGCAGATGAGTGTTATCTACAGTAATCGAGAAAATTACACAATGAATGCAATTAGAGAAACAAAAATAAAAAGGTAGCACGTTATTTTACTTCTACGTTGAATCAATACGTACGACCTCACGTGTAGAGGACCAATAAAAGCAATCGCTTAGTAATCGTTTGAAAAAAAAACTCCTTTAGAATAACAAATGAATACGAAACCTGGACTATTTTTGTCGTCCATACTAATGGTGAGAAGTAGTAAAGGTAATGATAGCGACTGCTTTAGCCATAGACAAAAGCGATGTAAAAAGAATATTTCTCTGCAAGAGAGTAGTCGAGGTCTTGATCACCACTGTATACGGTCTTGATGATACCGATACGAAAATGAGTAAATCTGTAAAACGGGTGCGTGGGAGGGGCTCTGTCGACGAGCTTTATGAATGATTGTAAAATCCACGGAAAGATGAAACCGAGCTAAAGGTCTTACGATGATAATCATTGACGTTTTCGTATGTGTACGTAAATGATCATAACAAGAGTGCCATTATAGTTATAGGATAAAAGGATCGATAAATGCATGCATTTTAATATGATGTTAGTTCTACTGTATGAAGCAGGGAGACTAGTTTACTTCTGCGTGTGTTTGTTTACTGGTATGGCCGTTATGCAAACTCTTACATCATGAACAACATCGCAGTGTATAAACATTAAAGAAAACCAATACGTATTCTTTCCAACAGTAGGAGAAACGTTTTATTATTATTACTATGAATTTTGTTATTCTTAGTATTATTAATCATAGTTTTATCAATATTATTATTACTCATTGTAATTACTTTATATTCGATCGTGTTCCTTTACCACGAGTTAATATTTCATTGATATGTTATCATACTGGCGACCTATGCGTTTTCAGATATTTCTACAAGCGTGAATTTACGACATCGCCGAAGTGCAGTCTACCTATAATGGGAGATTAAAGCTATGGATAGACTGAGTTCTATTGTTCATCTATTTCAACCACATAAAATGCTGTCGATATAGATAAAGAGCGAATTTGGTATCTAGAGTCCACGTGCGCAAATCTTAGTTTGGATTATTGCAAGTACATCAAACTACTACAAAAAAATTAATTGCAAACTACATCATAGAACTGATATTACAGTTTGTGTAATATCACAATATTTTGGTGCGTCGCAATGCCTCATCAGTGCAAAGAATTGAAAAACTTTATAAACATGAAAAGATTCAAATGAATGAACGAAATGCGACTAGAATATAGTTTTTTTTTTGCCCATGCTGTCGACTCGACCTTTGTGCCCACTAAATTATTAGAAAGTGGCAGTAGACCAAACAGAATTATCCCCGAACAGACTTATTACTCACCTCCGAGGTCAACCCGCTGCCATGTAATAGTCGCCTGTGGATAGCTGATGACATCACACTTGACGTCGAGCGGTTGGTTGAGCGTTGCAACGACCTCCTTTTGAGGATCGCTCGCCCATAATGGGGGTCCTATATAAGGCGCACAACGATCCCGAAGAAATACGTTTGTTAGATTATCGCTGGTATAAACTAGTATCGTCTGTATTTTGGGACCATGCAGTATAAAAAATATCGTAAAGATGAGATCGACGGTTCCACCACAGAGCATCACGGGTTATTCGTCTGAGCTGCAAATATTTGCGATGATCGGTATGAAGTCAAGAGGGCAAAAAGTAAAGCAAATAGAATGCACTAGTTATGTTTCAAACTGGAAACTGTACAGGCGATTTTCTGTGGCAGATTCAAACTGAGCGGAGATATTGATTAAACTAATTGAGTTTCTAAAGAATCTCCACTCCGTTTGCCCTCCAGTCAAACACTGGTCGACCTCGTAAGAACTCCACCTTAGATTTTCGCATTTACAAAAACAATAAAAACTTGTATATCTAAGGTGGAGCAGCAAATTAGTTGGTAAAATTCCGAAGAAAATTCAGTCCAGTGAAACAAAAAGTGGTGAGTTAAGAGGGTTATAATAACCGATAAGCATAAAATAGAGTGAGATTAATGGTGGTATTATGACATTATCTAAAATAGTCGAACACTTGGCGACTGGCAGAGAACTGGGAAAAGATTTTTTAATGCATGTTAGATAGCGGTCTTTGATACTTCTAAGGAAAATTTTGTTTCTTAGAGGTTAGCTTAGCTCCAACGGGCTTTCTTCGGAATTTTAAAGGGGGTTTATAATATTTATAAAACAAAACACCTTACGGGTTTTTGTTGAGTATCACCTGAAACAATACCTATGCGCCTGGAAACCAAAGATTCTCGGCACAGAAATCGACCCAGCTTTATCTAGGGTTATTGTTCTGTCAGCTGTGTGTGATGCTAAGATGTGCGACTCACGAAGTTCCCACATCTTAGCCGCCGGGTGATGTTCTATCTAAGCCATGCTACCTAGTACATACAGGATTTTCCATTGTGAGCGTTACGCAAGATATACGAGTTAAGCTATGAATTTTTGGGGCATATGAACTATGAATTAAGCACCCACTCGAATCCTTTCCGAAGTTGGGAACGCAGCGTCAAAGCTTTTGACTAAAAAAGAACTGCTTTCTGGTGACGAGAAACATACCCTCTTAAACTCTTCGATGCCACCTGTGAAAAAATAGCAGAGCTACAACTTTTTGCTATTGACAACAGTGAAGCACCTAAGATGCCCATGGTTGGAAAGAAGAAACCACAAGCTATTTGTTGCGCGCCCTTCCCACAAGCAACAGCTAGCGCTGCTAAGAAAGGCAAAAGAATCTTTGTCATTCCAAAGGGAGAGGTAATTGTTAACAGATTCCAGATAATCGTTCAGGTGTCTTCAATCAAACCATGTTTTTAGCCATCACGCGCACTCCCGTCCGGTAGCTGACACCGGAGTCACGATTAACAGCCAAACGTGGTTTTATACCAAGGGTAGCAACGATAGCAGTTTACAAGGATCGTTTATTGAGCACAGACGAAATATTGCTCGTTTGCTCCCACTGCCAATCGCTTTTGGGATACTCTCTGATGGATATTGATGGACGATAAGCAAAGGTGCTCAACGGTAGACGTATAAAGACTCCGTTTACCACAAAGGCGGTACACGAACCCGCCGATTGGCTAGCATCTGTTCGTGCTACCGTGAGGAAAAATCTTGATAGCAGTTCTAGCAAAAAAAATTACCAACCAGCCACGCTAATTTTTCCTTCGTCTAACTAGGTGGCAAATTTTTATCTCCCTATTCTTTCGGTGACACTTAAGACGAAGAAGACACGTAGAATAACTCCAGCATAGATCGTGATGAGTAAAGGGATTAAACAAATGAGCCGGTGGACATAGACGCTTATCAACGCCAATAGGCGTCAACATTTTATTGCAGTAAAATTTCCCAGTTCAAGTGGTGCATCACAAATAGTTGATCCAAGTTTTTCCCTTTCACTGCAAAATGCCAAACAATCCTACGAAACGAAAAGTAAAGATCAAAAGATATCCCTGTCTCTAATTGTGATAGCCTAACCATCGTGAAGAAGTAATGCTGTTCAGAAGCGACTAAGCGTCTTTGGGAAATTTCGCAACGAAAGAAACTGGAAAAATTGTCACCAAAAGAACGAAAAGAGCAAATCAATGAAAACCGACGCTATGCTTATTCGTGCACATACACAATAATGCAAGATAGGATATATGACAAAACGTGATGGCGTGCATGTTAATAGATAGAGCCAGACAAAGCGAACTCCTCCGGACGGAGACGGAGCGGAATTCTTTTAGGGCGCAATTTGTGGACAGCAATCAATGGCGTAAACGCTCTATGAGAGTAGCAAATGTTCACTACGAAGTATAATTGAAAAGGAAGGGAGCTAATCTTTATTAGCAATTAAAAATAAAAGGTACAAATCCTGCATGTGTATACCTATCCATAATAGAGTAACGAGAACGATTTCAATTGGAAAAAAAGTATTTTATTTCGTTCGTAAAACGGTTGTTGTATGATAAACAAACAGTGAGAGATCACGGACGTAGTAGTACATCGCCGTATCTCAAGAATTCATTTGAAAAGAGTTGAAGTCTGACACATTATGTAGAGTTTTTCCGGAGGCAGCACCTTTTATATAAGGAGAAATGACATCAGCTTTATTTTTAATTTTACATTTGAGAAATTGGTTTAGCATTTAGTACTTTATCATTATGATACCGATCGTATGCCATTTGGAAGTTAACATTTTAAATTAAAGAATGAATGTGTCACAACTTCAAATCCTTTTTACATTTTTACCCTTTTAACAATAACCCTTCCCACATAATTTAAATATTACCTGAAAACGAACAGTGATGACGTGTTAATTAAACGCAATTATTGGAAATATATATATTAATGTGTATGCTTATAAACAGATGAAAATCTTACCAGGATTGCCGATAGTAGAGATATACACCACGTGAGTAGTCAAATTGTATTTGACGGCAAAAAAGCTGGAACCAAAGCTTAGCGCCTGCTTTGTTGATATAATCGATGTTACGAAAAATGGAAAGACGTATATCGAAGATTTACGAGAAACGTGTGTACCGCATTTGTGGGTTTTATCCGTGCATAATCATTATCTTTAAACAAGATAATTTATTTATCAAGTTTGCATATAGCTGATTTAACGAAAGCAATTTTTTATACAGTTTTTGTAGCTACCTAGCGTATTCGTGCAGTGTCTGAGGGGTTAGTTGTGTCTTGCAGTACAAACGTTTTTCCATAAATCCCGAGCAAACGCATTAAGATTATGACATCTAAAGTTAAATCCCACAGCCTCCTTAGTTCTATCAGTCGGCATATGTCAACAAAAATAACAAAAACTTGAGCAAATTTTTATTTTTTGAAAAATACATGTTTGGCACTCATAACGTGGCAGCTTGACCATAAGAGCTGGGACGTAAAACGTAATGGAAAAATATGCATGAGGCAATTAATACCTTCAACATTGAGTCTGGCACTCATTCGGTCTTCGGAAAATGAGTTCTTAGCTACACACGTGTAGTTGCCAGCGTCGCTGGGCTCGATGTCGCGAATGGTCAAAAATGAGCTGACTGGATTGTCCTGTATTCGAGATTTCCCCATGTTTCGAATCAGCTGGCCATCTCTGGCCCACAAAAATTCTGTTACCTCTCCCGTAATCACTGTACAAACGAGGTTCACTACACGACCCATTCGTACCGTTTGTCCTGACAGCTTTTCCAGTTGTATCGACTCTGAATTGAGCAGCCAATCAAATGTCAATAGTAAGATGACCAAGCGCCTTTAAATTTTGCTTGACAAATGAAGGCTAAGAATATATTCCTTCATCAGGCACAATAAAACGGCAAACTCACCGGTGTTGGCGGTAGCACAAGATATCCAAAAGATGCAAAATATCAGAATAGAATATATTGCTGAGAACAACTTCATGTTGAGATGCTTCAGTGGTAAAATGTCGATGAGAACTAGCTTATTACAGATGCGCTTGTGGTAAATAGCCTCGGTCTCAGGCTTATAATGCACAGCTAGGGAGATTAAAGCGCCAACTTTGACAAAAGGCTGGGGAATCGCTGCAACAAAGTGACAATGGATCTGCGACTCTTCGGGAATCAATTTTTTTCTAACCTTAAGCAACAATCTTTCAAGCTTTCTAAGAGGAAGATATTTCGGGAATAAAACAAATTACAAGTACTAATTTTCGAACATTGGGGTACGCTGGCCGGCATGGGGTTCGACTGGCATACGGACGTTCCGTCAATAAGAAGAAATGAAAACAAGCATTTTTGCCGAATAAAAATCTCTTCCAGGCGGAAATGAACACAGTTTTCCCTTTCTGTGTAAGGGAATGCTAAAAATAATAGCTTTTGGTTTATTGCCAAATACATCGAACTATGTATATGCCATATTTGTTTTCACTATGATGCGACACTTATAGGCACACGAAACCGGGCACTTAGACTTATGCACTAAATAATTAATTAATTAAAGCACGATATTTATCAGTGTATACAAGTAAAATACCAAGACTTATGCACTAAATAACTCATTAATTAATGCACGATATTTATCAGTGTATACAAGTAAAATACCATATACGTGCCATTAGTTCTACTCCAAATAACGTGAGAATAACACATAATGGTGAGTGGTATACGACTAACTCGTGCTACCCATATGGCATTCAATCTAGTTACGTTTCATTTAGAGTAACACCGAACTTGAGCCGGTTCAACTGAAGTGTGGTTGTTTGCGTAATACCAGTAAAAGCAAAATTATATGGTACCTTGTACTATCAGAACAGCGCTCACGCGATCTTCTGAATACGAGTTTTTTGCCACGCAAATATAACTTCCAGCATCATTTTGATCCACATTTCGAATATTTAGCACTGAGTTATCGGGATTGATGTTTATTACGTATTTTGCAACGTCGTCTTTGATTACTTGTCCCTCCTTTGTCCATAGGAATTCTTTAGCATTTCCAGCCATGACTGTACAGACAAGAAGAGCAGTTCGACCACTCCTCACCATAATCGGGTGAAGCTTCTCTAGCCGAATCGGCACTAAAACAAAAACATCATCCCACTGCATCAAACCTAATCATATACATAAATTCCACTCGCAAGATTTGTTTTGGTAGCATGAGACGAGGTTACTATATTAATAAAAAAATAACACTGCGATATCCTGGAGCACAAACATTATTCTGAAACATTATAATAAATATGACTATTTTTTGTAGCGACAAATATGAAATCGTATTTTAGCATATACAAAAGATGGTATACAAAAAAGCGGTATGCAAAATTCGATTGACGTTCCGATTCAATGAGATATTGTTAACAGGATTCTTAAAAGGGAAAACAAATAGGACTCCGCTCAAGGACGGGACACGTTATATCAAAGGTTCTTACTTGTGGCCGATGATGTATCCAATAAAGACAATGCAATAAAAGAAGATACTATTCCCGGTAACATAATTAATGCAGCAGGTATACTGAACACTGCTATACGGCACTACTATATAACTCACACCCCAACGCATTGATGCCGCTAATGCTTTTCGTCGAAGCATCGCTGAATTTTTGAGTGTATAGCCTTGCTCCCATTTCTTTGGAAAAAGCATATCAAGAGTATGGCGGGAACTTTTGGATGTTCACAACTTATTATGCTGCAAAATTATCGTTTTAGCAAAAATGGGTGCAAGTTGGGACCCACGTTTAAAATACTGTATAAGTATTCCTACACATAGGTGTAACAACATGTTTGCCTTGGTGGTAACGGCTTTACTAATATATACAATTTTGGTCGACCTTGATATAGAATTATCATTGCAACTATATTCTCTAAATTCAACCGTTTCTAGTAAAGGAAAAATAACGTCGTACACTGTTCTGATGGTTGATGTATGTCTAAAATTATCGTTGACCGGCAATCAGTTTTATTGACAAATATAAGATACGCCTCGATTCACATGTGTTTTACTACTGTTTGAATTCGAGCTCACGGTTCAGCTTTTAAGCGTTTCCCCTGTACAGCTCACCTGAAGTTTAAGTCAATAATAATAGCAATGTACTTATAATAAACAAAAGCAAAGAAGCTTTGTAAAACCTTATACAAAGGTGCAGGCGTTTAGCGTCAAATATTCAAGGCTATAAGTTCGTAACAGAGTGTCAGCTGTTTTCTTGATTTAAGCTTTATACCGTTTGCAACTGCAACGCTCAAAAACAATAGTTTAATAGGAGATATCCTTAACAACATATTTTTTTCTGTACAGAAGACACATAAAATTCACAGCGTCAGCTTACCCCACTTTAGCCTATATTCAGCGATTCTCAAAGCTTTTAGTATTGTTCAGAGACAAAGCGCTGCAAACGCAGCCTTGTTCCCATATCTGCTTTAGCTTCGCATCAAGAGTCTAGCGTGAATCTTTAGATGTCCTTTGTAAATGTTCAGGGAAGCAGAAAGTATGCATATTTCTTGCTATGAAATCGTCTGCTTTTTTTCTATCGATTATGGCAATCTATTTTTTTTACCAAAGGCATCACAAATACAAGTTATTCCGAATGATTTTTCTGAATGGCTTTATAGTAAACAAAAGAAGTGAAATGGCAGTGGGAAAGCTGTTTGTCAATTTTAATAATATCAATCTAAACCTTTGAATTAGTGCTTCTTTAGCCCATAGTTTTTAAGCGTAAGTATCACAGTGCGTCTTGTTCTAACAACTTAGAACATATAAATATGAATCAAGCGTATTTGGTCTTGCAGAAGAAACCGCAAAATACTTGCCCGGCATTTCTTTAGCCCTGCGGTTACTCTAGTGCATCACCGCAATAACACTTGAAACATGCAATCTATTTAAAATGTTTTTTTTCTTTTAGGAAATAAGACTGTTTAACATGATTTGTCATTCTCAGACTTTGGATGTGCAGGCCACTCTCTTGTGAGCATTCAATTTTAGTCCATATAGTTTAGCATAAGCGAAACAACGTGTACCATATTTCACGTCTACGTACTATTCTTGGCACATATTTAAGCTATTTAAAATAACAATTATGGTCACCAGGTGATACTACTTCCAATTTAACTTTATGCATAGCTCAAGGAATTGTTTGAAATGAAGTTAATTGCACATTGAGTACACAAATATTCATATTCATAATACTGGGCCACTTTAAAAAAATATTTTATTAATTTCAACTTTCACTTGCAACACGCATTTATGTTTTCGTTAACAAACCTTCAACTGTCAACATTGCTGTGACTCGATTTTCCGAAAAGGCATTGTTGGCCACGCAAGTATAATTGCCAATGTCATAATTGTCAATATCGCTAATCTTTAATATTGAAGAATCTACATCATTTAGAATTTTAATTCGATTGTCATTTCGAAGTAAGTGTCCATTCTTTATCCAAGTGAACTCTACACCTGTGCCTTCCGAGAGTTCACATATGAATGTGGCCATTCGACCGGCGCTGAGAACTTTCGAGGCAATATCAACCAACCGTATTCCCCTTATGTCCGTGTTGGCTGCTGAATTTTAGGCCAAAGAATACACAATGATTACTAGTCGAACCATTTTTGACACATGTTATTCTAACTACGGCTCAGCAAACCGTTAAGTAAAAATATCGACGTTAAGGAAGCATTCTAGTGGCTTTCAGGAGAAAATTTAGAGCTGCGGATCGTACACAATCTGCCGTTTATGTGACGACATCCGAAGGGACTTGCTTACCTACAGTCGAATGAGTGTTGTACGATCTTAAAATAACAAAAACGATCACGAATATGCATTGGTTCCATAGCTCACAATGGAACGAACCCATTGCAAAGGGTCACTTTCTCAGAGTAGTCTCGGCACTACAACCTGAATTGCGCTTTAGCGCGACTCCAACAATGCCAAACAGTAAGAATACCGGTCCGTAGCCTTGCTCCCAGAACTGTCCTATAGTTGTAGCCAGGCTACAGCGCCAAATCTTAAATGTATCTTGGTTTGAACATAAATGCATTTACGAAAAGGAAACTAATATAAATTGTATAAAATAGTTATATCACCATTGCCCTATGTATCGGTAACAACACGAGGCAGTCATACATTCGTGTACAATATGATTCTCTCCGGCACCGAAATGTCATTGCTCATGTTCGGAATGTACACATCTATTAGGTAACTAGTTCCACAAAGCTTCTTTCCAGAACATTTTTTGAACGATGTAAAACACTGCACCAACAGGTTCTATGCCAATTTTTAAATGGCTGAGTTATTTTTCTACATATAGTTGCCAAATACACTACGACTCAGTTAACATTCATCTCCCCAGGTTTGCTGGTTGGGCTTCCAGGTCCTGAATAATTCAGCTAAATATCACTTTTTTTCAATGCGCGTACGTGTTCTCGAGTCCATTTGCGTGATAGTCAGGTGTGTTAGCATTGTGTCTCCGCTTTATTAAAAAATATTGTAATTTCTTGAAGACATGATTTTGACATACTTTGTATATTTAATACGTTTTAAAACATTTTGACTTGCAAATCAGTTCCACAAAAATGTAGCATTTCTATGATCTAAAATTAATATGACTCGCTCGCAAATATGGTATCACATAAAAAATTTTGCTCAAATTTACGATTTTTTGAATTATACCTCGAAGCTTGCACCCGTCGTGCTCTTAGTGAAATGGTAACCAATAAGGAGTCTATTCGACTCCTTATTGGGCATGACTCCTTATTTCTATGAGTTTCATCACTGCCCCATCTAACCTTCCACGCGAAGCCGTACTGTAACACGAGCTTCAGAGCGTCGATTCTTTGCTACGCAGGTATAGCTTCCACTGTCATTGTAATCCACATTGGGTATTTTTAAAATAGACGACTCTTCGGAACTTATAACCTTGATCCGGTGTCCATTTCTTAGAAGGTGTCCGTTCGAAATCCATGAAAATACAATTTCTTTCCCACTGCCCTCGCCAATTTCACATACGAATGTAGCTACACGGCCCAGCTTCAAATTTTTCGATGGAATTTCAATAAGTTTAATTGCATCTGTAAATATCACGAAAAACCTATTGACCCTTCTGATCTATTTACGTGGAAATATTAAAGAAACAAAGAGGTCTTTTACTTTTGATATCTCAGAAACATGAATGCTTTTAGCTGAACTGTATAATTGGTACTAACTGGTTCTTCGTTGCACAGTTATATTCAAAACAATAAAATTTTTTTTTTGCTTTACTGCTATACAATGTAATGGCCTTACCGTTCATCTGAGAACACCAGGTTTGATGCCCGAGTGCAAGAGTCAAGATCACTAAATTTCCAGTCTGCATTTCCAATATTACTTCACGCTACTACAAAAACAGCCAAACTTCCTTGAAGCTTGGTAACAAAATGATGGCCAGAAGGAAATATCCACTGACTGTCGCATAGACTATTGAAGCCTCGTTCCCAGGTCGGACATTGTATCGTAACCAGGCTACCGCGAAATATTTCAAACGCATCACAACATGAACTTTACGCAGTCACTCTGTTCGTTTTCTAAATGTGTTTAAAACTCTTGAGATTTGAAGTATGCTTGCGCATGACAACTCTATTAGTAGATTGATGCATATATGTTGATATACCTTACAAATTGCAATATCTCTCCCTGGATTAAGTTCATTCAAACAAACGCATTACAAAAATTCACCTACATATTTGCAGCGCTCTAATGATAATAGTCATTGGTGCTTGATATACGTACGTATGTTGTGTATATGATAGCGCATCGGTTTCCTGCGTCTGCTAGGGGTAATTCGTACCAAATGCAATCTATAAACGCGCTACACATAAAACGTGTCAATGTTGTAATAGTACAACGTAACCCTTCCATATGCAGTAAAGTCCATATATACGTATATATACCACAATCATGGTCGTCATCGGTTTGCAGATTATCAAACGCATTTAAAAATCCATTTCGATTCATTCATCATTCTCAGATAAACATCCCTCAATACACTCAAAGAACATGTTGCGCAAACTAAGCGCAGCAATTCTGGACTTCAAAATTCAGTTAAGTAGACACCTTTCTAGTTTCTTCTCTACTCTTGCTTAACGAGTCATAGCATTGGTCTTTGATAACAAAAATAACCATCTTGACTCTGCATTAGACTGTAAGATAAAATTATTGCATCAAATGGTCGCAATCTTGCTATGACACTAAGTGAAGTTTTTCGCTGAATGTGAGCACCTACAAAAAAAATATGAGAAAATACATATAATTCTTTTGACAACATAGATATCAGTTCAATGAGAACAGCAACCGATAATAATTACCCTCCACCTTCAGTAAGGCGCTCACGCGATCTTCTGAAAAGTTATTTTTCGCTACACAAATGTACGTTCCCGCATCGTTTTGATCCACATTTCGTATTGTCAAAAACGAATTTTCAGGATTAATGTTGATCCTGAACCTTTCATCCTGACGTATCAGCTGTCCTTCCTTCACCCATAGAAACTCCCTCACTTCACCGTCTGTCACAGTGCACATGAAGCTGGCGCTTTTTCCCATTCGTGCAGTCTTGGATTGCATCCTTTCCAGTTGAACTGGCTCTAAAAATAATCCACATACCGTACTATATACCGTGCGTTTTTCCCAGGTGGGCTTCTGCCATGGCACAATTAATGGCAACTACATTCCCACATTGTGCTTTCACAGTATTGCCTTGAGCCCTGATTAGGCCGGCTTTTTGCAAAGGTTACTGTCAGTATTGCCAGCCGGGACTTACCATTTGCTTGAACAAAGTAGCTCGAGCCACAAATAGTCATGATGATCGTTAAAACCACAAAACAAAGATGAAGTGTCATCCTGCTTTTGTTTCAGGATATATAACAGTGAAGCTTAGAATGCACGCTTCGCAGCATTACTTAGCCGTATTGGATTGGAGGAACATAATTTCCCAGTCTAACAGTTACCCTACTCTCGTTTCCAGAGCATTTTATCTCAGTTTGCGAGATTAGGGCGCAAACATTCAGATATGTGTGACCCGACAAATATGGTAGGATTAGCATTCCTTGCGGATGTAAGCTGCACTAAGAAGATGAACTTTAAAGATTCAGGAGCTACGTCAATGAAGTCTAATATAATATAATCACATGACGAATTGTGCTGCATTGTTTTTATTTATCAGTATTTATTTTACAAACATCTCGCTCAGTTTAAATATGCTTATTGTCAGCTTACAGGTGCAAGCTTAGACCATACGTAAGTCAAGTTATTTAAATAATAAAGATAACCTTAGAAGTAACGTTTGGTAATATTTCAGAAAACGTAAAAATAAATTAAAACCATAAAATGCCTTTAAATATTGCAATTAAAAATTTGCAACTCAGGTAGCGTCAAACCTACAGACTTCAAAAATATCCCATTTGAAAATACTGGTATCTGTAGGCATATCATTAACAACACATATTGAGAAAAAAGGACTTCGGTAATTTGTAAACTACTTAACAGTTATCTAAATCCCAACATAAGTCTCCTTGACTGATTACCCGTACAACATTAGATTATTCGCAAATAGCTGGAGAAGCATTGTCACATTGTAAGGGTGACAATAAATTTTCAATTTATAACTCGCAGTGAAATCACCTTCAACTTTAAGGCTGGTGCTGGTTTGATCTTCTGAAAAGCTATTTTTCGCTACACAAATGTATGTGCCGGCGTCATTTTGATCCACACTTCGAATTGTTAATAGGGAATTTTCAGGGAACGTGTTTATTCTGAATTTCATATTTTGCCGTATCACCTGGCCCTCTTTCGACCATAGAAACTCCGTTGCCTCACCATCCGTCACGACACACGTGAAGCTGGCACTTTTCCCAGTTTTTACCGTCTTTGACGGAATTTTGTCTACTCGTACTGGTTCTAAAAAATCGCATGTCACAATTAGGGTTCATGCTATGCCAAATTCCGACGTCATTAACATCAGCATTTACTGAAACAGCTAGATACGGTTCTACAAATCATTTCAGGAAAAAATCGCACATGTGAGTAAATCGCTTTCCCAAGCATAGATAAATGACAAACACGCACTTGGATCCTTTTAATATGGGTTCTGCACATCGGCGAATGCGCTATTGAAACTTTAGATTGCTCCGGCTAGGTGCATTTGAACTCACCATTAGCATGGGTCCACTGACCCCAACTGCAAACTATCACAAAAACTATTAAAATCGTCCAATTAATATTTAACAGCATTCTTGTTTTTATTACTCTTCCTGTCACTTGGTCGGCTTGGCGACACACATTGCGGTATTGTTGTGCGACCAAACTGAGAAAACTTCTCGTCGAGGCTCAAAGCAGTGAAATAACCTCGCTCCCAGAGTCGTGTCTCATATGCAAGGTAACGGCGGTCACCTTTAAATAAAAATGAAAATAAATTGTAGAGAACTACAAGACTATAACTAACGCTCGTTGAAAACTTCCGTTGTAGTCTAATGGTGATAGTGAGAACCCGTCAATATAAAACGGAAGGATTTACGCGTGTTGTAAGCATAGCCTGAAGCATAGCCAGGCCATTCTGCCATCTCAAAACTGTTCAGAGTGTCCATGCTAAAGGCTTTACGATGGTGAGGCTTGCAAAATACTATGTCTAACCTTCGAATTTGACCATTGCGCACAATCTAGAGTAGTATTTTATTCAGACGTTTCCGTAATCACAAAGTCTATACGGAAATATACCATACTTACATCGTTCAGCGGTTTTAAAACCCTTCGAGCGACTTTTGTATACTATTTGACAAGAAGTTTATTAAATTAATATAATTGTTCCCAAAAGCGCATAACCACACAAAAATATACATATTGTATAAAACTGGGTAATGTATAATGCTTCTTTAGCTAGCCGTACTCCTACTGTCACAATCCGCATACATTTAGGTTTTATATTCTGCCGATTGCATTTACCAAACCATTACGGTTACCTTCTACAGTAAGTGTGGCGCTTGTTCGATCTTCAGAAAAGCTATTTTTTGCCACGCAAACGTACTTTCCAGCGTCATTCTGATCCACATTTCGAACTGTCAATAGCGAATTTTCCGGATTGATATTTATCCTAAACTTAGAATCTTGTCTTATTAAATTGCCTTCCTTCGACCAAATAAATTCTGTCGCTTGGCCATCGGTTATCATACACGTAAAGCTCACACTTTTTCCCGTCCGTACCGTTTTCGATTGAATTTGTTCCAGCTGAATTGGCTCTAAAATTTTAACATTTCATAAGATACATCAATTATGTCTCAAATACGTTCGCAGGTGATGTATTATTGATCTAACCTATTTAATACATTGAAATTTGCATTCTGAATTGTAGGTCTCCTTTCTATATGCAATAAAGCAGAACCTTACATTGGGATCTCTTCCTGAGTTTGTTGTCTTAGCTTTAGTAATTTGGGCCTCTACGAAATTGGCACGCTTCAAAACTCACCATTAGCATAGATAAGCTGTTTTGAGCTAAACGTAAACACAAACACCACAAGCATAAACGAGCAATAATGTGGTAACATCCCCGTTCTTCGTTTTGAATGCATGGTTACTGGCCGTATAAGACGGTACACATTGCGGTTACGCATCGGCACTCTGGATCTTTGACTGAGCAAAACAATGATTTCTAAGTCAATTTTGAGCATAGCCTTGTTCCCGCAGTTGATCACCAGATACGTACGAGACTATGGCGTCTGTTTTCAAATAACTATAACATGTTGTGCGACGAAGGCGTATATTTGATGATAAAAAGCTTCTCAGTATTGCGTCAAAAATTTGATTAACTCCGGAATTAATTCAATAGCATACTACGCTAATCGAACAGCGGTAATATATGCAAAGTTTACCCAAGATATTTTTTAACAGACTAAAGGGCGATGGCCTCGCCGTAACCAAATTCGAGCTGACACATTTTTGTACTTGCTGCTAACGCAATCTATAAATTATTCGTTGTCCGTATTGAAAATCTTATTATAACCATACCTGTGGTTCGGCGATAATGGTTTTATTGGGCAGTATTGAATAAGTATAACTCTAATTTTGGTTTCGTTAATTCAAATAATCACTCCTTCAACAGACTTATTTAAAAACGGTCAAAAATGTCTTGAAATGTGATAAAGTAAAATGAGCAGAATATTATGATAAGCAAATCATTACATGCGAGGTCGTCAAGAAGCAATTGACTCTCGACCAAGTATAACTGCTTATGAAAAAAAACCCATCAAATACAAATAGTCTTTCTGAAACGTGCCACTAACACTGTACTGTCCCACAACAAATTTTTGTATTACCGCGCTTTACCTTTAGATTCAATGGACTTAATACAACTTACGTATCTGCCTTATATATGCGACTCAAAATTTGGTATACCTTCTTAAAACACATTCTGCGGTTTATTCTTAGTTTGTGGCTAAAAAACATGAATAAAAACATTACACCTTAGTATACTCCCTTTAAAGCTCCACCCACCTGAACTAACAAAATTATCACAACTTGTATCGCTATAATAATGATATTATTATTATACATCTTCGTTTGATTCTTTTAAATTTGGCGTTTATATTTGGCTTCAGACATCTCACAGCAGAATTTCCTACCTTCAACTATTAAGGTGGCTACCATACTTGCTTCAGAGATAGAATTTTTTGCGACGCAAATATAGTTTCCTCTGTCACTTAATTGCACATTGGAAATTTTAAGAACCGATGTTTCTTCATCAGCTAGAATTTTAAATCTTCCTTCACTATGGAGAAGTTGACCATTTCGCAACCAAGAAAACTCAACATTTCCACCATCCGCCAGCTCGCATACAAGAGTCGCGAAATTTTCCACTTTGACGTTTTTCCGCGCAATTTCGGACAGACGAATTGAATCTGGAAATGCATCTTTATCGATCAACCCATACTCCGTATTTCAGATGTTATTATGATCGTTATCACAAAATTGAAATTCACATCCCGTAAGACAAAGTCCACTTTCGGCGCTGCGAAAGGAAAGATTTTGCTGCCAAATACACAATTGTTACCTTTTCGAGCAGAGGTTATCACTATAAGATGAGGTACAATGACGTAAATGATCCATATGAGACTCATTTTGCTTAATAATCAACAGTGCTTTCAACAAGGTACCACAGGCCATTAAACAATGTTGACAAGTCTGTTAAGAATTTAGACACATTCAACTTGCTTGTCTAGCAGGATCTTGACTGGGAGATTCTTCTAAGTTTATGGCAGTTAAGCTTAGTTGTTACCAAGTCTCGTTCCCAGCTTAACCTCTCCTGGGTACATTACTCTAGCGCAAACATTCGAATGTCTTGAGTAATAATAAAAACTGGGCATTGTTATTTGTTTGCGGTTGTGCTTTTTATACGTATATTCTCAAATTTAGATAGCATTCAACGAAAATACAAATAAGATTTGTCCATGAGCTTTGAAATAAATAAAAATTCCTTAAATTTGCAGTTAGTTTAAAAAAGTAAGAGCTTATTAATTAAAATTTCAGCGGCTATGTGCAGCACTTTTTCTACATCGCTGCAGTGTCCAAAGAGAAATTGCTACAGGTCTACCGGACACCTGCTGCTCATTACTTTTAGAACAAGATTTTAAGCATATCTAATGTGGATCATTTATCCTGGTTATCACACAAAATACGCATTTGGTCGTTCATAATTTCAGTCGCACTCAGTAGCAGAAAGCCGTCGACGTGAATGGATGTTAATCTTTCAACGTGACCCAACGTGCCATGTTCATTAATCACCATAAAGGTCATACGCGGCATTATACGTCAATTGCCTCAATATGTTAAAGGCTATTTTCTTATCCGAAAAGCATTAAAGGCCGAATTTTTTCGCATCTAAGGAAAAATAATCGAAGAAAATACCTTCAACTTCAAGCAAGGCTGATACTCTAGCTTCAGATTGGCTGTTCTTTGCCACACAGCTATAACTGCCGGCGTCACCTAATTGTACATTAGATATCTTCAACATAGACGTCTCCTCATCAGAAACAATTTTCACTCGTTGAAATCCATCAGAGAACGATTTAAGCAAGTGGCCATTTCGCGCCCATGAGAATTCGACACCGCTACCTTGAGTGAGTTCGCAGACAAATGTTGCCACCCGACCAACTTGAACAGCTTTCGCTGTTACTTCGGCTAAGCGTATCGTATTTTCTGAAAATAACCGTTTACGGAAGTTGTTGTCCAAAAAACAAAAATTGAGTTCAATCTAGTTTAAGCGGACATTTCTAAATCACGTCCTCTTTATCCGAACAGATAGAGAGCATTTATACAATTTATGAATCTTATCTCAACACGCTTCTGTAGGCCTTATTTGATCCTGTGTCAGCTTTGCCTCACGCATACATACCTAGATGTGTATTCGCCGATATTACTGACACAAAATGAAGAGTAAAAGAATGCAACGTCAACATCCACAGGCACATGTCGTTGAATTTCGAAGCGAATGTTTGTTAGTGCAACACCTCGTCGTTCATGTTGGTTGCGTGATAACTCGTTGCTACTGTTGAAAACCTATAAAAATTCGATGGGTCACTGGTGAAATACTCTCATCCCCAGTGAGGACTGTCGGAATGCGAGATTAACCCGCGCAAAGTTTAAATAGTTTTTATGTGGACTACCGCTGAGTACCAAACATCATACCACTTGTTTTAAATTTCATTCTGGTCTGCTGCATTGGGCATACAGTAATGCTATAATAGAATAATAATGGCTCAGCAAACTGGTTTTCAGGTTAATTGTTACGCCACAATCAATGGTTCCTCTGATTCCAATGTACTTCATGTGCGAAAATGCTCGAAGATAGTTATATTCTTTGTAGAGTCTTAAAAACCTTTTTTGTATGTTCTTCACGTTGTTTTCAACGAATAAAAGATATTTGAAGTAGATTTGCAGACAAATCCCCAGGTATCAATTGTATTGTCGTATATTGAAGTTCATACAATACAAGTCAGGCCCTCTTATACTCGGTATCAGCAAACAATGACTACTCAGACGTCCTTCCAAGACTCATCTACTATACAATTCTGGGTACAATCTAATAGATATTTATGTTTACGCACGCGTAACCAGATCTTATGAATATATGTCTTTATGGCTAACTACTCAAAATGAATGAAGTTGTGGCATTGAACCTTCAACATATACGGTAGCGGCAACTCTTGGTCCTAATATAGATTCTTAGTGACAGAAATGTAATTTCCAACGTCGCTGGCCTGAATATTAAAAATTTTTAATATTGATGACTCCTCGTCGGTTATTCTCTTCGGTCGGCCAGCATTATTCAATTGGTTGTGTTTACTTAGCAGGTGGCCACCTCTGACCCAAGTGAATTCAGCGTCTGCGCCACCGTTCAAGATACACATATGTGTCTTGTACTTCCTTGAAAGCAATGGCGCTTAGTCGAACCGTGGCTACTGAAACTACCGTCATCACAATCAAACTTAGGTGAATTAGGACTTGATGGGCCACATGTAGGAATCCAAGGAAGACTAGGTCTTGCATTTATGTTTGCGTACCTTTTTGTGCGGAAATTGGCAAGACAATGACTAATGTGAGACCCGTTTTAACACATTTTCATAAGATTTGCCTTTTGAAGCATTGAAACCAAACGAAAGACTTAGGTTATTGTTTACACCACGGTAAATTCCTGCCATGACGGTCCTAGTCGAAAGATGCTACATTGCTCTTTGGTGTCTCTTAAATAACGCTGCTCTCGCTCCTAAAGTTACCGTGTCTACCGCTGGGAAAGATGCTAAGACGCTGTTCCGCACTAATAATCGCCAAAATTGCTCGAACCACACTTACTTGCAAGTATGACAACAAAATGAAGTTCATGCCGAGCCTTAAATAGAGAAGTTGCTGAACAGGCATATATGTAACGTGGTAAATTTTTAAACATTTTCATCGTCATCTAAAATCGATTGCAAAATAAACAACACATTGGCAAAGGTACGATACGCTTGCATTTTTAGCACCATCAAATTAACTGGAAGGATTTACTGTTTTTAAACTTATTTGAGCCGAGATACTAAGTTCATAAGTTCTAGAATTTGTTCAAACAACGCTGCATGTTATAGCTAAGCACATAAAACACAAAAATCATACATAAAACCCTAATATGAGTTCGTGACTTATACAATCTCTAGCCTTATTGTAACGCTCATAATTGGCTACAAAGGATTAGAGACTATTTTCTGCATGTATGAGAACGAATAAACAGAAGAGCTGTATAAAGTTAGTTTGGGCTATGCCATTCAGCATAATTTGAGGAGGTTTTGAAGGAACGCCTTTCATCGTTTTTAAAAATGCGGTGCGCGGATATTCATTTATCTAGCCAGATTATTCATCTAGCCCCTTTAAAAGTCGCCTTTTGTACCAAAGTCAGTTCACCAGAAACCATTGAGATTGTCGTTAATCATTCGTTCGCTGGCACTCATTACTGCGCTATCCCAAATTGTCTAAAAAATATCGTCGCTTATAAATCTTTTTTCAGCTAGTTTTTATCATACTAGCTGCATAACCCAACGACAAATATATCGCGAAGCACAATCAATGTCCATAGCTTTTGTCGGACACAACTATACCACACCTTCTACTGTAAGTCTGGCTGCGACTCTCGCTTCTGAGCGAGTGTCCTTGGCAATGCAAGTATAATTTCCGCTATCGCTGAGTTGAACGCTCGAAATTTTAAGTATTGACGACTCCTCGTCGGAGACAATTTTCAGTCGTTTGTCGCTTCTCAACAGGTGACCACCCCTTATCCAGTTGAAATCGGCAACCAAACCTTGGGTGACTAGAATGCAGTTGAACACTACGATCTGCCCAACTTTAACGATTTTTGGCGAAATTTCTAATATGCGAATTGTATCTGTAATTGTATTTGGTAAAAAAAATACAAAAAAATGAACGCCAGTTTTTAAATAGCATCTCAAAAGTCTGAAACTATTATGACAGCTACGTTGTGCTTATTTGTACACCAAAAAGAAGTCGAAGGTACCTTTATGAGCGCTTCCTGATGTCAGAAGAATTGGTAATGCCAAGATGGCTACACATGTAAGCTGTATCCGAAAACTCATTTTTTTGTTTGACAATAATCGTGAAAATAAGGCCACACTAACGAATTGAATCGCTTCCACCAACTACAGCCGTACAGACAGATACATCGGCTCTATATAGCACCTCGGGTGCTTGTTGATCGAATATCTTAAACTATGCGGTGTCTATAGTCTTTCTATGTCAGTATAGCCTTGTTCCCAGTCCTGAGCAACCTGGTAAGACAGTTAGAGCGCCTAATTTCATAATTTGAACATTGCAATGTATTGCTGTCACTGATTAACCTTCTTGACGCTCTTGTTTTAATAGTAGCGCAATATATTGGTTATTGGAATTAACATATGCAATGGATTTGAAATTCTCTGAGTGTTCAAAAATGAGGATATTTTTATCTATATCCACACTACATGTGCTACACAGCGTCTTGCATAAGGTCGCTAGGGACATAAAATGTTTGCAATACACCAGTGTGCTCTGTAATGGTATGTACATCCGTGTCGACACATCATTTGAAAATTGCATTCGGCGTATATATCGCTTGGTCAATCAGATTCAAACATTATAAAAATACAACAAATTTGACTTGACAACGATAAGATGTAAGAACATTTGAAATAAACAAAACTATCCTGTTTTATTACCGCTCTTTCTGAACGTGCGCAAAAGGGTGCTCAAATGTACACTCTTTGAGGGTGTGTACGTGTTATTACGAATGCAATATTTGCAATATTTATATTTACGAGTGTAATATGTCTCGTCGCCATACGCAATAGACTACTCCCAACAAAGAGACGCTCCACACAGTAAGCAATTTCTACATTAGACTAACAGGCTTCTAAACAACTGAATTCAAGTTTCTGTCAGAAGGATCTTCTGCTACCTTCAACTTTGAGTTCCGCAGAAATTCTAGCTTCGGAAAGAGGATTCTTAGCTATGCATGTGTAGTTGCCAGCGTCAGAAAGCTTCACGTTGAAGATTTTTATCATAGACGATTCTTCATCGAACAGTATTTTCAAATTGTAACCGTCGCTTCTCAACAGCTGACCATTTCGTGCCCACGAGAAGTCTACATTATCGCCTTTGGAGAGTAGACAAGTAAAAGCTACCCGGTCACCTACACGAGCACTCTTACCACGAAGCTCTGAGAGCCGAATCGGATCTAGGATATTGACATTAACGGAATTCACATTATCTTAGCGAATACATTGTTCATAGCGTGAGTCAAGAATCACTGATGATACTCAAAAGTGTTTTGGGGTGGATTATGAGCAACCGTTATAGCGTTTTTTAAATCAGCCACCAATGGTTCACTCTCTAGGTGCAACGTTTTATACAACGCGCTGTGTTTCTGCAATAAACCTCGATAAAGCGACCTACCTTTAGCGGCGTAAACTATCGCATTGGTTAAAATCCAGAAAAAAGTCCAGTTGCAGACATTTTCATAGATCATTTTCATTACAGTTTAATTCACTTCCTGTGCGATATACTACATTGTATGTAGTCTTGAGGACTGATGACCATCTAAAGCGGCCTGAGATACACTTTCTACTGATTCACCGAGTAATGTCGGTTCGTATAGCCTCGCCATAAGCCTACCGAAACGCAAGGAACAAGGCTAGCGCGCCAATTTTCTGATGTGATACAAAGTAAAACGCCCGTATCTGCGAAAAACCACGTATGTGGCCCTATTATAATATATTCAAATAAGTTGTATTACACACCTCGAGTTGAATAATTTGCAAACATATGCCAATTTTATGCGACAATATTTGTGCTTAAAGCGCATCTTGTGCAAACACATCATATTACTGACAGTTTTCCGTTCTGCAGGTATATTTATAGTCAGTATAAAAATTCTACAGTTACCGTTGCTGATAATGTTGGTATATATATATATATATATATATATATAAATAAGGTAACTTAGCTTGTAATCTACACATTCCACGTCAGTGTTCAAGAAATGACAAAAAATATATGATATTCACTAGCATTTCGAACGTCTAAACTCGCATTCTTCATCTCTATACTAAAATCAACCTCTCATCATAATATTTTCAGGCGGTACCTCTAATGGTGAGTGTGGCCGAGACCCGATCTTCAGACACCTCATTTTTAGCAATACAGGTGTAAGTCCCACGATCCATCTGCCGAACCTTTTTAATCGCCAAAGTTGATGTATCGTACATACTGCTAATGACCACGCGAAGGCCATCTCCCTTCACTACCTGTCCCCCATGGGTCCACAAAAATTCGGCGTTTTCTCCATTCTGTAGAATACAGGCAAACCTTATCGACTTGTCAATATCCTGAATTCGGTTTGCCATTTCGTCGACTTTAACCATTTCTGTAAACGGTTTGTAAATATCTTTTGTATTTAAAGCTATAGTTGCACATATTGAAACAAATCTTCGAATTAGGCGGAGCAAATTTGTAGTCAGCGTCGTTGAGGCTTTAACAAAAGCCCTAACATACACAATTGTTTGGAAATGGCTTAACATACCTCTTTGGGAAAGCACGCCATAAGGCCAAAACACCGTTACAAATACTAACATAACAATACTGTAACAATATATTCCACACATGTTGTTTTACTCACACCAGCGCGTTCTTAAACTTTTGCACTAGACTGGTAGTTGAGCCAACTGAGCTGTGGTAATAGCCTTGTCTCCAGAGGAACCGTGTAACTAGATCCGCGGGTATGCGACTCCCGCGCGTACATTCAAACGACGTGGAAAAGCGAAAATAACGTATAAATATACTACCAGCCAGAAGGCACATGTCGTCTTCATGTAAAGCGTTCTTTACTTTTACAAAAGTTATCGAAGTCAACTAAGCTGATAAAAGTGTTGTGATTGTTATTACTAGATGCGTTTCAACAATCCTGTATACAAGACGAAACTTTTTTATTTGAAGAAAAAATATACGTATATTAAGTATAAGCAGATCATAAATTAGCTTCCAGAATTCCATTTCCAGCCTTCATAATTCTATCTTTACGCGGATAATTAAACTTGCCTGTGCAAGTCGTACGTCGGTCAAATTGAATATTACTATTTTCACAGTCGAATGTAAAAAAACTAAGACGGACTCCATTACATTAACATGATACTTAGTAGTGAATTGTGGTAGATCGCATAGCAGTCAAACGGGTAAAATATATTAAATCGCGACTATATTATATTGAGTATAACGAACAAGAGTCCGTGCCATCGAATTGCTATTTCGAAATTGAACAGGCTGAGGCTTTTCTCAACGGCTCTCAATCAATATTGGTTTGTACACCCATCGTACAGTCAGTATATTCCCTTTCCAATTAGAATCAGACGGAATGTGACGAGTTTTAAGCTTGCACTGTACAGATCAAATTCATGTAGTATTATTTCGTTTAGGAATTCGCATGACACATAATAGATTAAATATCTGATTACATTAACTAATCAGATATTCACATAAAAATACTAAAAGGCGCAGGTCCTGTTGCATCACCTTTAACGAACAATTGCGCAGTTTGCCTGTCTTGAGATACATTATTTTTTGCTATACAAGTATATGGTCCCGAATCACTTTGACGAGTTTCTTTAATTGTCAGCGAAGAAACTTCAGCAATACTTGAAATAATGATTCGAGTTTGATCTGGCCTGACCAATTGGCCATCTCGAGTCCACACAAACTCAACATCATCTCCACTGTGCAGTACACAAGCAAACCTCGCCGATTTCCCTAGGTCCTGGATTCTGTCGGCCAGAGGTTCCAATCGAACAACTTCTGAAAACGATTTTATCCCGTTGCTTAGGTAAAACACTAGTATCCGCTCCAATCAAAAAGACCTAAGCTTTTTCTAAACTTTCAATGACTTTTTCGTTACTTCTATTTAAAAGGGCACCAACTGAGTAACATACCGTTTGCCGAAAACAATCCGAAGTCAGTCACAATGAGCACAATTAACGAATATAATAACATGTTTATATTGTGAATACAAAATAATCTGTACATTATCCAAGGCATGGCCAGAAACATCGTTTAGATGATGCCGACTAGCATCACGAATTGCTTTGGCTTCAGGGCAAATGAACAACAGATTTGTATTACCTTCGTCTACCATGCGCTGATCTAAGCCTAGTCTCACTACCAGATTGAGCACGGACGTTAACAAGATTGTCGCGCTAAGGTTTCAAATTCAGTCGGCATTGGCCATCTATATAAAACGCTTTAGAGGCCATGAATCCAAAATAAACTGGTTTGATGGAAACTTCTATGTATTAATTTTGTCCTAATTTGAATATATTTCCCTCATTTTAACTGCATAGTAAGTCTCACCGAGTTGAATTGCAGCTCATCGATTTGTTTATGTACGCGGGCTTCTATCAGCCTGCATTTGACTAAACAGAATTTTTACGATTTCCTTATTTCGTTGGTACATGCACTTGCATAGAAATTCTAATGCGTGTTACAAACACCTCAAGTAACTCCCTGAACAAACGAACTTTAAACCAATCTTCGGTATGAATGTCACAGTGACGACCGATTAAGAGGCATTTTTGCCACTCATTTATACTAAACAAATGTTATTATTCATATCATAAATAGAAAAAGGCTTGAGAGTGCAAATAAACATAAAATATATTTACGTATATATATACACTAAAATAAGTGTGAATACAAGTATAAGCAAAACATTTTTTGGGTCAACGTTCTTTTCATTAATATTTTGACTCCCGTATATATGAACCTGTAACAAGTAGCCTCGCCGTTTGCCTGTCTTCTGAGATAGAGTTTTTCGCGATGCAAACATATTCACCCATATCGCTCTGTTGAACATCTTTCACCGTCAATGATGACATCTCAGGCAGGGTGGAAACAATGACTCTAGCTGATTCAGACGATCTCAATAAGTGACCATTTTTTGTCCATACGAACTCTACATTGTTACCACCGAGTAGCAGGCATCCAAATCTTGCTGTGTTGCCGAGATTTAAAGACTTGTTTGTCATTGCCTCGAGACGAACAGTCTCTGAAACATTTTTCATACGTTGATTGCAACATGGTCTTATAGCTGTCTCCGGGTCGTATGAGTACTTTTGTGTTAATCCGTTTCAATATTGCAATATGGCTATTGCTACCCAACATTTCTAACGACTTACGACCAACTAACTCTCTTTAATTTCCTCTTGTACAATGTACCGGCGCTGGTGGACGTTTGACTACAAATCCAAAACAGAATAAACACTAAACAATCGAAACAAGAAATCCAATGAAAACACCGAAACATCGTTTTCAAACAACTGAGTTTGTCGATGTAAAATCGTCGCCGTTCTTCAAAAGACTGTGAAGCTAGGCGTCCGTTGCAGGATTATAGCCTCGCCGTCAGACGACCAGGTACGGGATTTTAGTGGATTAATTTAAATATTTTACGGTAAACGGTGATTATTATTTTTCCGGCGAAGTGTATATAATTCACATGTCAATAGTCCAACGTGCCTGCAAATTTTACTATAAATTCGACTCTAATACTAGTAAATAGTACAACTCTAATAATAGTAAATAAAAGAGGCTGATGCTACGTCGTAACTCGTGATAATTACTTTCAAAAGCTCATGTCGGTGCACGGCAAATTCTTATCTATGTAATATTACATATACACGGCTAACATTTCGTAGATATCAATCGGAACTATATCCTTACATCAATATTACGCTTCGATTGAATTTGGCACTGTACCTTGAACGGCTAATTTCGCCGTGATCCTATCTTTTGAATGCGTTTTTTTGCTCTGCAGGAATCGGTTTGTCTAGTTTCATGAAAGCTGAGCGAAAACATTTCGGCGTAACTATTTACCACAGTACGAGAGTCGGCAGGTCCTTGAACAATAATGCTATTCCCTTTGCGAAGCCACACAAATTCAACACCTTCGCCCATTCGCAGCACGCTTGCAAAACGTGCGGGCTTTCCAAGTTCGACAACTTTGTCTCACATTCGTTCTAATCGAACCAATTCACCGATGCGTTTCCACTTTACCATAATTGTTTGATAATTCCCATACTTATTTGTCATCGGTAACGCTTAGTAAATCACCAGTATGTTTCATGTACATAACTATTGTAAGATCTGAATCGTGACATACCATTCGCGACGGTACGTTGAAGGAGGAAACAGGCACATACTAACAAAATAGTCCAATATTGACTAATTTTTGTTATACACTTCATTGTGAATGACCGGCTGATCGATGCGGCTGTTCAGTTAATGAAGCTGGCGTAAGTAAACCCTCGTTTCATGTCAGTGGCCTCGTTGGCAGATTCATGCAAGGAGAACGAGGCTATGGCGCTCTTATTTAACGAAAGTTTATTTCTATTATAACTTATACGAACATTTTTTATCTTTCATGGGTATTATAGCTTAATAATCTATTTTACGCCATCCGTGCAAAATGATCCTTAATTGTAGTACGTTTCAATGTAGGGGTCTAAGTTTACATATATGAAGCACCTACCGTTAGCTAGTTTTAGATAACTTACTACTAGTCTTACTTAAAAATAATATTAGGGAAGGGTAATAGCCATTGATATAACAGATATTGATAAGCAAAAATATACTGCCTGTTATATTTGTTAGAATTATTGTTGCTTCCATAAAACTGCAAGCAAATGTAAGGTGACACAATCCCACACCGTCAACTTTTTCCTATTTTCTACAACATAATTTTGTGAATACATGTATTTGTATAATTGTAGCTCAATCGCCATGAATATGTTACGCTTTTCATTCGATTAAAGAACCTACTACTAAGAAACTGGTTTATCGAGATGAGTGAAATATGGCAAAGTGAATAAGGTTGGATCACTAGCCAGCTGGTGGATATCACTATAATAACTATTCAGCACTCTTGCCTCGCTTTGTTCTCGTGTTTATATATGCTTTTCCCTGTTAAATGTTGCACAAAATGTGTAACACTAGGTAATGATAGATTTGACGGTTTTTTCACATCATGCTTTGCACTCACCCTCTACGATCAAACTGAGTTATATCCCTAATGTATTTTTCACTATATGCCATTTATAGCTATAAAAATATAGTGAAAGAAAGATTATTTTGCATTCAATAACCTTCAACCGTCAATTGTGCGGTGCACCCTATTCTCTGAAAGTTCTGTTTTGCCAACGCAGATGTATAGGCCGGCATCAATAGTTTAAACATTGTTGATAACGAGAATACGTTCGGTTTCTCCAATGATGATTCGATATTTTCCTCTTCTACCATTTTTCAATGACAGGAGTTGACCGCCGATTGTCCAAGAGGGCGCCACCCCGATCCCTTCCGCGACTCCACATAAAAATCATACATTCGTACCTGCTACCATGCGCTGATTAAATATGGTTTCCAAGCGGATCGCGTCTACTTGTAATATGATTACCACTGGTTAAAAACAACTCCAAATATTACTGTTACTTCTAAAATACAGCTGATTGTCATGTTCATTTGTACCCATAACAAAATTTCTTATTCAGTTTAAAGGCTAAGTGAAGGCAGAATTGGGATTGTGTTGTTGTAAAACGAGTTATAACTTCTCATTTAAAGTATGCCTCAGCAAAGGTCGTGAAGAGCCTACACTACCTTGCGTGCTGGTTAGAGAACTAACCAAGCCAAAAATAATCCGCGAGCACAGATAATTACAGATGGAGTGAACTGGAGTGATCAAATCTCATTTTGATAATTATTGATCGTCTTGCATCACGTTTGGAGGCTTACGCAGCATGGTGTGATAGAGTACACGATAGAGCAACATTAGTATTGACCTTTTCTGTAATCTTGAATAGTTTCGATACCAGGTCAAGTGGTGCCGGCAGCTATGACGCGCCGGAACTGAATCCATATATAGCATATCCACCACTACAATATAACCATTTCGCTGCATGCGCTTAAAATTATTACGCCTGATTGCAATAATACCAGCTGTTATAATACACGCTGCAAACATTTAATAATCCCACTATTCAGTAGGTATGATAACATGTGTGGCAAAGAAAACGTTAAATCGTACTTTACTAAAACAATCTTTACAAATTTAGAATATTTTCCTAAGGCAACACGTATGGCATACCTTCAACAATCATTTTCGCTGAAACTCTGTCCTCGGCGAAGAGATTTTTTCCAATACAGGTATACACACCTGCGTCATCTCCGCGGACTCCAATAATTGTAAGAACACTTTCACCGGATCCTGTTATGATCCTATATCTGATATCATCTGATTTTAAAAGAGTTCCCCCAAAACTCCATGATATCATGACACCTTGACCATCTGACACGGAGCAGAAGAATCGCGCATCCTTTCCTGACATTACCCGACGCTCGCTCATTGTATCCAAGCGGACTGTATTTTCTACTGTAGCAAAAACGGAGTAGGCGTTGCTGAACTATGATTCCGATCAGCATATACACGACCTGTATATCTGACTTGTGTAACTCAAATTTGATTTGTATAACTAAAATCTGTACGGCGCACACTCTTGATACGTCAAAAGCTTTAATGGCAACGCATATTATGCTTGGCTTTTATAATGCCACAAACACATCAATAACGTACCTTGCGCGCAGATTTGTTGAAGAAATAAAAAAACACTTAAGAATCTAATTAACACAACTGCGATTCTGCAGGCAGACATCACTGCTACATACACATTCACTTCATGTTAATAAAATAGCTCAGTGTTATGACCTAAAGCAACTGGATGCGTTCGAACAAATGTAGTGTGAGTCCACCCTGGTCTCGTCTAAAATACTCTCGTTTGCAGTGGGTTTTGCCTTATGGTAACATAGCTACGGCTTTATATTTGAACGTCTAATAGAAGGTAGGATGTATACACTATGTTCTAGTGCTGTGCACAAACGAATTATATCGCTAATATTTCCGGGAAAAGCAAAATCTCGGAATACATTTTTACTTAGATGACTACATGAGTGAATTAGGGAGTAATAGTAAATATTAGATAACGCCGACATAATATGTCAAGAGAAATATCTGCGAAGAAGGGTGATACACCTGAAAAACAACGTTGAAAACACTGTTCCCAGTACCGTCTAGGTAACACGATAAGATTTACAAATAGTCTGTGAATATAATCTATGCAGTCGGACAAAGCACCCGTAAGCATGTCTTGACAGTGGGGAACACACGCTTATTACATCGCACGAACACTACCCTTTTTTTAGCTTCTTGCTCCCTACTACTACTGAAACAATAGTTAAAAGCATTCTTAATCCAAAAAATACATGTACAGTTGGTTTAAACTAATTCACAATAAGGATTATAAAGGTCCACATTCAACTTTGCTGCAAAAATTTCGATCTGCTTTCCTCTTTACCTGCTACGGCAAGTGCTGAGAACATTCAAGATACCTTCTATATTAGACCAAGCTAGACCTATCGTTGGACGTCGTGTGCAGCAATACAGCTATATGAGCGGTTGTCACTCAGAGAAACCGAGCGAATAGGCAATGAGCTCTACTCATCGGATAGAATCTTCAGGAGGTAGCTTTTTTCCACAATGTTGCCGCTCTTCGTCCACGTAAGCGTTTCGTTTTTTACGTATTTAATCCACAGGAAAAATCGAATGATCCTTCCAAACGCAACACACGCTTGTATTTCCGTTCAGAACACCGTTGATGTGAATATGGGGGATACTGAGAGGCGTAAAAAAGGATATGGGCTGTAGTTGTCATATAGCTAACAGACTAGTCACCCGACCTGAAGTTTAACATTATGTACACCAATGATAAAACTAGTAATATAATTCATTCTACAACCTTGCTTTTGGTAGAATAATAACTGAGAAGTAATTGATCC
Organism: Tropilaelaps mercedesae; assembly: GCA_002081605.1. Taxonomy (NCBI): domain Eukaryota; kingdom Metazoa; phylum Arthropoda; class Arachnida; order Mesostigmata; family Laelapidae; genus Tropilaelaps; species Tropilaelaps mercedesae. Next base: position 2,514 of record MNPL01007189.1, on the reverse strand, counting down.
GTGCGTTAATTGAATGTACTTTCAGAATGATTAACTTGGCACAACGGCTGTCAATCGCGTACGAAACGATGTTGACACGGATCAAAAACCTATATTTGTACGTTTTTAAGTGTAAAATTACATTAAAGGCGCGAAACATACCGTGTACGGTAGCAAGCGGAGATTAAAAAGGACTTAATTCAAACTTTGGTACCTATTTGCACTCTTACTGTAAGGCTAATGGGAATAAAGAATGAATCGGCTAGATATCGTAGTCCGGTATTAATTTATATTTGTGCGCGCGTGTCCTTTATATCACTTCACCATTAACTTTAAGAGCGGCCGAGACCCTGTCTTCAGAAACAAAATTCTTTCCAATACAGGTATATGTTCCAGCGTCACTGGGGGTCACCATTCGAACTGTCAAAAGTGAGCTCTCCGAATCAGAAAGTATCTTAAACCGTTCGCCATTGGATATCACATGCCCATCTTTTGTCCACATAAAGGAAGCCTCGCCGCCGCGCGCAAGCCCACACGAGAACCGGGCGGATTTTCCAGTACTTGTCGAAATCTCCAATAATTTCTCCAATTCCAGAAGTTCTGGACTCGCGTAAACCCAAGAAATAGTCAACAACACAGATTAGCCAGCTACAAGGTGTCTATTTATAGGTAATGCCGGAGCCTGGTGCTCAAGGTATACACTACATTATATGCATTCCATAGTGAAGTTTAATATTGTCCCAATTTATATTATAACCGTGTTTCAATATCTTTGGACATGATAATATGACAGGATAAATACGTACCATGCTTGGCACGACAGAGCCGAACAGCATTGAAAACAATACAACAGATCCAAATATCAATACAAGCCACTCGGCAAGAAGCCATCTTTAGCAGAGACTGCACTTAAGTCACAAACGGGTCATCTAGTCGGTCATGCCTATCCCCAACTCTCGTTACCATTCGCGGTAGGTACTGGATGCGTGATTATGGCGCGAGTGTTCAACCTGATATCGATTGTCAATAATAATAAGCGATTTGCAAATCCCATTGAATTACATTTCGCTTTATTTAACGAACCAGACCAGTATTAAGCCGTACCCGTAAATTGTTATGGTTCTTATATGGAGCAATAATTTTGATTTCTCTATTTTGCTAGGACGTCTTCACCAATGTTTTTATTTTATATCAGTCCGTTATCAGATGTACTTTGGTAATAATAGCATGTTTTTTCAATAATTGTCTGCACCGATTGCAGTTATTGTTGACAAATATATGGACATTTTATCACATTTAAAACTAAATTACTTGTCAAAAATCCGTATATAGAGTTATAAAATATGGTAAATTACAATGTAACTGGTAATGTTGTACGTAATATATTTAAAAGTGTACCGACAGTCTGCCGTAAAATAGCTTTAGAGCACTATCAAATAAAGCTTTGCGTATGATATAATTCAAGATTGACTTACTATTACCCCGTAGACCTATCGGCGTATTCTGCGCCAGCCTAATAAATAAATAAAGAGCAAACGATTTATTTAGCTTAGTAAAATATGCTATCAAAATTAATTTTGTTTAATAGACAATACTGGAGTTGAAGAATCTATCATTTATTGATTACGCTCCGAGTTGCATTATCGAAGCAACTTTAGCATGCTTTTCATGTTTTACTATTGCGTATCAAGGATTAATTTGGGCCTAATATTTTCAGTCGCCATGATGTACCCTTAACACGGAGGTTAGCTGTAGCTCGGTCTTCGGAAAATAGATTTTTAGCTATGCATGTATAAGTCCCTGAGTCATTTGGCATTATCGATCGAATAGTCAAAAAAGAACCGTCGATGCTATTGAGAATTTCAGTTCTTTCCGAGCTCACAATGAGGCTGCCGTCCTTTGTCCAGGAAAACTGCACGTCACTACCTCCCACGAGTCCGCACGTAAATCGTACCGATTTGCTAGAAATGGCAGTTTTATTCTGCATTGACTCCAGCTGAACGGTCTCTGCCAAATATCATGAAGATATAACATGAGCCTTGCCACGAACTTTTCTGATGCTTTTAAATTCGATGATTAGCACTCAAACATGCTCACTTTCTCTTTAATATGTAGCTTGCATCTCCAGATAAACAATTGATGCACTCCAGTCTATGTCAAGCGATATGGACATGATTTAGACACAAAATATCAAAATGTCGCTATATATGAATAACACAAGTAGATCACGCATTCTTACCGAAAGCGGTTACCAAAATCGTCCAAGGATAAAGCAGCTGAAATACTAGGAGATCACAAATCCACATTTGAACAGAACAAGATCTCTGTACGTGTCCCAAACTAATAAATAGCATTTTCCAGTGGTACTATTTTCAGTAAGTTTTATAAGCACTCTTGAACATGTCTGCTCTATGAATTACTGGACATAGCGTCTTATTGCGACGTCCTCTCAAAAATACTCTCTGAACCTTTATCTTGCGCTATGGGAGCGAGGCTGGCGCGCTTATATTTAAGCTGACATTTTTTGTATAATTA
>MNPL01007188.1:9955-32396 GCA_002081605.1 Tropilaelaps mercedesae | reverse complement strand
TATATATATATATATATATATATATATATATATATATTTCACTATTTGTACACGTTCAGGTCCTTCAATGTATGCGACAGCTACGTTCGACCATCTGGTTCCTAGCATGACATGGACTTAGTGGGGATAACCAAATCGCAGTGGAGCAGCTCATAGCTCACACAACAACCCTAATTTTTTTCCTTCGAAGTTGCTCGCTTGGTGCGCCACCCCGGACAAGCGTGAGCGGAGCGCAACTCCCTAGCGTTGCTATTCTTTGAGTGAGCTAATCAATTCCAAGCATAGAAAGCCAGAGAAAATGTTCCCAGCAATGTTATTCGTAGTTTCCTGTAACATCGCAGCTTGCATCCATCTCGCCTGTAGCTTTCGCTCACAAACTCGTAGTGTTTAAACGATTATGCTTTTCGTGTTCATCCCCCACGGAGTACACGGGGCACGAACGCATTTCCGAATGAATGTTAGATGCTTCGACGTATGTATATCCGGGATGACCGCCCAAGCCCCAATGGTCCAGTCCTTTCTTCAAGTACAGTGGTCCTTTGTTGTATACGAAGGACTTGTCCGTGTGACTGTGTGTCGGCAGCTATATGGATGAAGACGATGGCTTGTATTGGGTTAGTAGCCTGCATACGAAGCCACAGCCCATGGGCACTATCGGCCGATGGTTGGGAGATTTTGATTGCCACTGTCACAGACTGCAGCGAGACGCCACGACGCCGGCTCGGTTCAACCTTTTCGTCTCCTTTTCAGTTTTTTGGTGCCAAGCTGCTCAAGGATTGCATAATCAATAGATGTTGAGGCAACTTTTGAAAAGACGGACAACACGATAGTCGTAAGACACGCAAACGCCTTTGCGAGGACCCGCAAAGCACACCGATAGCAAGTCTTCCACGTGGTCTCTTACACACCATAGAGACATATACACACGCACAAACTCGCAGATATAGACACTCATATGCAATACTATGCCGCTTGGGCGCGCTACGTTGCCTCCTCTAAGAGACTGTCAGTCGCCCGAGCCGCGAGTAACAAATCACCCACCACCCCAAAAGGCATTATGGCTAGGCAGAGGATTGGGTGAACGAATGAAGGAAGGAGAGGGGCCAAACTCGAAACTTGACTCGTCTTAATTACCATCTCTAAGATATCGTCATCTTCACCAGTACTGTCGCCACTGGAGCTGTCTATCAGTTCGGTAGCGGCAGCGGTCTACGTGCACAGCCGGCCAGTCAGCCCGTCAAGATGAAGGAACGCAATGAACGCGAGGTCTTCGTCCGCTGAAAAACTTTGTTGTCACCAAAACGATCTATATAAGCTTGTTCTTCTTCCGTATGTGGGAGAAGGGGGCAGAGACTCCGCGTCTTGATCGTATATACATAAATCGTTTCCATATATATATCATCGTTTCCTTAGAGAGAAGTTTATAGGGAGAGAAAGAAAGAGGGTCGTTATGACTTGCTATGACGTATGGGTACGGTGCTTAGAAGGAAGGATGGATGAACATTCATAGAGCGGCTGATAGATACATATGCAGACAAACTCGAAACGGCTACACGAGCACACAAAAACTTCAGAACTCACTTTGTAACTCGTTCGCCCTCTCATAAGCCACAAGAACAAAAAGGTTGGCCAGCAAGATTAAAGTTCCGGCTTATATTAATACACTCCTTCCACTTCATCCGTCCTTACTTTCCTCGTACAGTGACACACACGTCGGCGCAACGCCAGTTTCCCGTTCAGGGTCTCGAAGCACATAGACCTACTAATGCCAACAAGAGCTTCTACCTTGACGCACAAAACGGGCATAATATACATAATGCTTGTCTTAATTCCATAGACTTTGACGTCAAATGAATCATAAACCTATTAGAAGAAATGTTGCCAGAGGTCTCTGTGGCCAAACATAAAGATACGGCTGCGTGTGTTTGCACACTGACACTGGTAGGCGAGGGAGATGAACTTGGTGGCTTGATGCATTCGCGTGCGCTTTGCGACCTGAGGAGATACGTAGGTGCACCGGTTCGATCTCCGCCGTTGAACATTTATATTTAGATTGGGATTAGATTGGTATCCGTCTAACGAAATAATTCAAAAAGCGGTAGCGTGGACATTGAATGTTGTTTGATGATCAGCCCTAAAAATGTTTTTTGATAGGCGAAAAAGAGGGGGAGAGCAATAGAAAAAGGCCTCAGTAAAAAAGTGAGAAGAAAAAGGCTAATTCCGCGGTTTCGGTGCGAAAAAATGGAGAGTAAGGTCTCAGTTAGTATTAGGAGGACATCGCCGAATAACACTGCTTTCTTTGATAAACAAATACGACCCCTCATTGCGGTCTTCATAGTCTACAGAATGCCTCCTATCTTCCTGTGGCAACGAAGAGAACGTTAGATAAAAAATATTAAGTCGTGAGATACAAGGTAGTAATGGTAGAGTATACGTTCCGGTATTTATTTTCATTTTGGTTTGCTCGAAAGGCGGATTCATTGAATTGAAGCAGTGCATTAGGGTAACCGTAATAGAAATAACAGCATGTTTATGAGGTAGCCAGAAACAGTTTATAATAAATTCTACATATTGAGGGCTGAAATATATATTCTATATATTTCAGCCCTCAATAGGCACGTATGTAATACAAACATAAAAATATATTCTCTTAATTCGCTTTAAGCTTTTCAAAATATCTTCGATATTATCGGTCCGTTCTTTGAAGGACACAATTTCAGTATACAAGACGCAAGGAAATATAATAATAATAATTATAATGTTATATACAAAATATGTTCAGTGTGATCAATTTCTTTGAAGTTTAAAGGTTTGTAACCGATTTAAGAACGAGATTTACGGCCGGTAATCAAAAACGATACCATCATAGCATCAAGACTTCTGCGCCTTCATTTTTGCCATTTTCCGTCTAAAAGCCCTAGGGATGCTAGCTTGTGAAGACCAGCTGATCTCGTTTAAAGATTTGCATGAAACAAAGATACAAGTCAAATTTAACTTCTGACTCCTTGGCTTTCTTTGGCTCTTTTCACTCCCCAGAGACAGTGCAGTTTTTCTCTTCCAACCTTGCTCTCGAAGTAAGATAACCGGCCTAGATTTTGAGTGCAGTGGGCACATAAGTGTTTCAACTTGAGCTAACGAATGCGACACCTAATGCAGGAGTTGTGGAAATTGGATCGTTGGAAAACTATCTCAGGATGAATGCAGGCCACTGGTAGCCATTTAAACTTTAAAAGACCATGTATGGCCTTTTCCATGTATTGTGGTATATAACATTCTACAGTAACCCATGAGCTATGCTTCTCCGAAGTCACAAAGGCTTTTGCCTGAAGCCCCTGTTTGAGTAGTCCGAACTATAGAGCCTCGTGTGACATTATTGGAAAAGGGAGCTTAACAGAATAGCCACTGTTGGTTTCGGTCTCATACCTTAAAGGGCTGTCTACTGAACCTCGTTATGCTAGACCTTACCTCGCTAATTCAAGTACAATATCGTAAAAAAACTCCTGACACATTTATTTACCGATGGGCAAACATTAGTCCGGTGAACCCTTCGCAAAAACGCAAACATCTTTGCTATAAAATCGCTGCGTGTGGATTATGTACATGGCCCTACCCTATTTTTAAGAATCTCCACCTTTCAGTGTTTTAGCAAGGCGCGTCCTTCTCTTTACTGGCCCACATTCTCACAACGATTGGTCTGCTTCCTGTATAGTCTAATGCTAAACCTATATATGTGCATATATAAGGCCTATGGATTCGGCTCATTGCCTCACGGGAGATGAGCCTACTCCCAAGGCACACCATTTTCCTACGACGACACTGTGGGGCTCCTCGAAGTCAGTATCCCACAGGGACTTTTTGTGGTCGTGACTCAGTCAGCACTCTGAAACCTCGCGTACTGTCCTGAGTCCCGAATCTCCATCTCTCTATCTGCCTTGCATTACAATTCCCGTTGCGTCTCGTCCACTCGGTTGTGCTGCAAAAGCACGGGCGTAGCGCACATATCAGTATGGAAGCAAATGTTTTCTACTCACTTGGCTTGAAGAGGTTGAGGTCTCGCCGGATAAATAGCAACGCAGCTTGCAGTTATATAGTAGCCACGATATCTGTCGGCAATAAACTGACAGGGAATCAGCAAAATATAAACAAGAGGTAACTTGAATAGTTAGAAATTACCTTTTTCAAGCTTAGTTGACGTCGCAACGTGACGGCAAAATGAATTGAGCCTGCTCATAATTGGTGACTCGCATAACGAATCGAGTAGTTACCTTAAGCTGTCCCTTCAACCTAATATACTATTTTGAGCAAGCATGCGGGGGGCATATTTATTTAGCAGCTGAAACAATACAGTATAAATGGCTAAGCATAGCGATGTCGTAACAAAACACGTTGCGCATTATACGTGGCTTTGTAGTTTTTTTATAAAGTGCTGTCATTTTCATTGGCAACTTGACTGTTTAAATTCAAGTTAACAACCAGTTTGAATTTAATACGTCTCAATACAAGCACTTATATATAAAAAGAAGCGTTTAGTGACATCATCGGTACTGGTTTATCTAAATTGCATCTGAATTTACTTTTAACAACATACAACCCGATCGAGGGACATTTCGAATGTTTGCCTTCGAATATACAAGTTTATAAATTGGCCTGTCATTCCAGTAAGTATAGAACGGAATATGTGTAGCATTACTGTATTCGAATCGTTGTATGCCAGTCGCAATTTTTAGTACTACTGTTCTAAAGATTGTTAAGATAATTACGCTAAGCTTGTCGCCAGTAAGAACTGAATAATCTCTAAAGAACCTTACACATGAGAGAGCACTCAGATGCCACGCAGAGTAACAAGGGAACGCTTAGTCGGTTTTAAGAAGTCTTAGTTCCGTATTTTTTTTATATTTCAGTTGTATATAGTATGTTTAGGTGGGTGTTTTGAAACGTATGCATTTGCAAACAGTTTCTACGCTTATGTCTACATATTCGCCTATCCTAAGTCAATTCCTTCTTGTAAAAGTCAAAGTCAACGCATTTATAGTGCACAGTATTTATCCAGTCTCACAGCCTCTTAGGTATCGACTGTCCCTCTCGGACTTCCTTCAGGTGAAAATTGAAAAATCGGCCATTCATTGCCCATTATAAATGTTCATTTTCGATTTACCAGATTATTACTTACCGGTCTGACGTTATATAGTTTTTTCCATAACGTGGAGGATAGCAATAGTTTACCGTTAAGTTTGGTATAGATGTCGTATTCATGACTCAATGAAACGACTTTGGCGCCCACCGCAATGGCCAGTTGTAGGAATCGGTCCGATGGCGTGCGCAGGACAGAGAGATCACTGTGGGTGCCGGACTCGCTTGTAACACTGGACGACAACGCGCATCATGAACGACGACAGGAACAAAGAGAGAAAGGAGATGCCGCCTAAGCAGGCACTACTTGGAAGCTTCGTTAGAAATGTGTTATTGTTTGGTGGTGAACGTAATTAGCCATACATTTAGGTTTCTATCATCCTAATGCAGGATGACAGTAACCGCCGGCCGCGAAAGTCAGTCATGGAGCTCCATCCCGTTATGGGTTCCTCAACAAAGGGAACAAACCATATGGATGATGAGAGCAACCTGCTATCAACTCCCGACAGTACGGCACAATTTTGTTCGACTATTCAAACTATTATAGCTACGAAGGTGACCACTACTGCCGCTAGGGTTGTAATTGCAGCCCTACAATAAGAAGACCATTAAACATGCCATTTGTCTTGCCCATAGCCATGACCGCCACGGTCTTCCCTCTCATTTTTCGATCTTATGTCACAATAAAATCACCGTAGCTGCCAATAACAGCAATGCGAGTAAAACATGGGGACGTTAAGCTGTGAGTTGCGGTTCAATTCCGTAGGAAAGCCATTATGCAAACGTATATGGCATTGTTTATGAAATAGCACAAAGTGTGCAGTGTGGCAGACTGCTCAATTGTAATTTAGCATGTATGCGAAACTTTGATGGTCCGTCGAACTTCAGGTCGTCAGAAAGGAGCCTCGGTGAGGGAAGAAAGAAAAATTTAAATAATAGAGCGAACATCTACGGTATGGATTTAATAAAGCTGTGGAGTCCTATAGAATAAAAACCTGATTAGGACATCCATAACAGTAAGCTCTCAACTGGATTCTAAAAAAAGTCGTTGATTTCACTGTGTGCTGAGTTCAATATTGAGAAAACTGCACAGAGAATCATACCTTATATGAGATATCATTATTGTCGGCACAAATGTAATGTTCGCTTGTAGTATAAACATTACGCAGTTGCTCGATTCACAATTTAGAAGTTTACAGAAATTTTTCAATGCATCCGTTTTATATTGTAAGTATACAATGCTTGACTATAGTTTTGTTGTTTTGGAGTTGGTGGAGTTGGAATTTATGTGCACACCGAGTGCAGCTTTCTGGATTCAGTAGCGAAAGGTAGCGTAGATAGCACGTGTGAGTAAATCGTAGCCAGCCAAGGATGGCTGGTTTTAAGTGTTGCCTTGTTGATTGTCACTCCAATCAGTACGGTTTTATCTAAATGTGTCTACAGCAAAGGATTACATATACGAATTCAGTGTGGCTCTCGGATACACAGGTTTCGATGTTCCTTTTTGGTTAAATGGTTAGGTCGAATGCTACACGAAACACTTAGACGGCGGGCTAATCTTGAAGCTGCTGTACATTAATGCTGTGCGGTCATTTTATTAAACTGTCGTTTTTGTGAGTTCGATATTTCCGTCGATGGCAAAAAGCTGCTTTTTTCCTTCAATGCTATGGGATCACTATTCAGAATGGTGGCTATAAACCGATTGTTCTTAGAAATCAAATCATTCAGAGTGATGCCTTTAGAGCTATTTTGGGCAGACCGATATTTTTGAGAAATACGAGGTTATAGAAGATTACACTCATATTGTGAAGAGCCTGTCTTCTAATACTCACCTTCTGGGAATGACAGCACTTAAAATATTCACCGTTTCGTTAATAAATCACGTATGTATTGTGTGCCTTGAAACATGGACCCCAAAAGCCGCTAACATATTTCCCAGCATACACTACGAAGTATGGACAACGAAAACCATACGCAGAAACCACTAAACTATTCCCACACCTTGAAGTATCGAAAAACCGAGCTTATTACACCATTGCCAATTTAAAAATACGAACAAGCAAGGATTTGAAAACTGAGGCCCCGAAACGCACCAAATTTCCAAGGTTTCTTTTTTTTGTCGAAAATGTTTCATTCACGTTCGCTTCTCTTCAAACCCAATAATATGTCGAAAAGATGAGCCAAATGAAAGATATTAAAAATATGTCTCATGAATACAGTGCCTCTACAATGAGGTCACAAAAAGTTTTATTCGAAGAATATATACTTTGAAAATGGCCATAGTTAATATCCTAACGTTGGCTAACAGCTACACTTTTGACTTCAAAACGTTGTGACCTCCGATATTTCCAGCAAATTTGAGAAAATTTAAAGTGCATTGCATTGTATTTTAGCACTAGTTTATTTTTTATTTAGTTTTTATTTAGTATTTTATAAAGAGTATTTTAGCACAAAAGCAGAATATTTTGTGTCTTCCGATTTTCTAAGGCTGATTTAAGGAAGGTCCATCAATGACAATAATTCACCCTAATTTTTGCCTAAACTGTAACCGAATTTAACTACCATTTCACTCAAACGGATTTATAAAATCTCAATAAGTTTCTCTCAAAGTTTGCGGAAGAGCCTTTTGGCATTTTATGTTTACTTACATCTAGACGATACAATGCAAATCCTGGTCTATTAACGGAACTGCAAATTTACACCATTGAAGTTCTCGTAAATATAATGATAACACAGCATCATAGCTGTCAAGGACATTAAGCTTCAATTATTTGTAAAAAATTTCTAGAAGCATGAACACAATCATATACGCGTAATTGACTGTAATACGAGGTGGAAGAGAGGGAACCTTAGGCTGATTTTCTTACATTTCATTTAGATGCATTAATATTTCAGTCGTAAACTTACTGACGTGATGGGAACACCCGGCCACAGCCTGCTTACTAGACTTCTTCGAAACAAAGATTATAAACGAGGAATTGCAAGGATTGGAAAGGCTGGTGACCCTGATGAGCGGAAAGGCAGTGTCAGGCGAAATCGTTTCCTCCTCCATGTTGGAGTTTTAAAGCTCAACTCGCATAATATAAAATTATCAATTGGACGTAGTTCGTGAAATGCGTATAGGTTAGCCATTGAAACCCTTCATCTTTAATTGAGAAAATTGTAAGAAAACATTTAACCTGCTGAAATTGTTGTTCGGCATACTGGCTCTAGTTTCCCCACTGTTGCAGTGAAGTGTGCAAAGTGCACTTCGTTTACAAGCTTTTTAATTTAATGTTCAAATGCGATCAACCGGCCCGCAATGGCTGTTTGCGTTCCCTAGATAAGGGATATTATCTGGATATGTAATTAATGTATAGCTGTTATTCTACTACTCAAAACGTAATCTGTAGAGAATTTTCCAGCGCCTTTGATGGTGAAGTTAAATGTAATTACTTGCCATATTGATAGAACCAATAGCTCTCTAAAGAAAAAGTGAAATATATTTAGCATGTAGCTTTCATTTAATCGAACTGTTCATCTAGATAGAAGCATGTTAATATACCTTTTTTCAATAAACCAAATAGTACAAAGTTATTTAACTGCCTTTTCTTATATTTCAAGGGCACAGGTATGTAAAGTGACCTATACTAACTTGAAAACTATTAAACTCAAAGAAGAGCATAGAAGCTTTTTTATCAGAACGAGTAGTTGCATCAAATAAGCATGTTTTCACGTCAATTTTAAGATTTCGTTTGGAAATTATATCAGTTTCACTAGATTTTCTGGCAGAAATACTTTCAAACGATAATTAGCTTGAGAACTTGCTTAATGAAATAACTGTTCATTATTATAACGAAATGTCTTATAAATTTTTCTCTAAACCTTATTGTTTTTAGTTAGCGCAAGCTCCTTAATTTACTGTTTCTCTAAAACACAGAAAAGCAGTTAATAACTCGAAAACTCCTTGGGCTAGCAAAATACATATGAGAACATATTTTGATTGGAATAAATAGTTCTTTCGAATAAGCATGGTATCAAAACAAGTAAATCTATATTTTTCCCTAAGGTATTGTTTATATCTCAAACGTCTTAACGCAAATTTAACTTCAACAACAGATCCACTGGGAAATTGTTAATATATTATATTTTCACATATGTTATTCTATTTTTTATGTTGGTTGAGTGAGATCAAACAAATTACACAACGTCCCTGCATTGATTGCATATTTGGGTAAACTGCCGCAGGCAATTTTTCTCGCCCCCTCAATGCATTCAAAGGAGCGATTAAAATGCTTTGATAATAAAATAGGCTTATACTTAAATCAGATGGTTGAGAAATTACAGCTAGCGTAAGAAATTGCTTTCACGAATGTTAGTGTCTTTGACAATACTCACACTAATGTAGGCAAACATGAAATCCAAGGGTTTACGAATTCCGGGATTTGCTAATCCATTTAATTGCAACGGCGTTCAAATTCCGGTTACTACTTCTGAAACAATATTAAAAATAAATTGGAAAGCGGAACATATTAGCTTTCTTAACCAAAAAATATCTTCCGAATTGGTTAAGAACATGGGGAGTCAAAGTCTCTTAAACTGCGAAAGGAGACCGTCGACCTACGCGAGAAAGGTCGATTACGGTCCCTTCCACAACGTATATTTTTCACCGGAAGTTTGTAGTGACCTCGTTGTGTGAAACAGTGATCGTAGTACGAATATATATATATATATATATATATATACGCTGATGGGGTAGGGATATAAACTAAAAAGCATTAATCAGCAGTATAATGAATGCGATATGTTGGCAGCGTTAAGCTTAGAAACCGAAGGTTTTATAAGTTATGGCGTATTATGCGTAGACACAATTTAAGCCTAAAATCAGATCCAGGGCGGTCGTCCTGTTATTTAGTTTACGCCTTGCCTCACCAAGTGTTTTAATAAGGAAAGATAAAATTCTGCAACTGAGGGAAAGGGTGATCGTTTAAATTCTCGCACCATAAACCGCATGGGTTATGGGCTATTTTGAGGAAATGACCAGTCTTTATAGAGCTTCAAGGATATGATAATGCTTCTCAATGCATATCTTGATTGCCTCTGCAGAAGCTGTCGTCTTTGCTTCTACTGGTGGTAGAAACTCGAGGAAAAATTATAGAGCAGAACATCGCTGATGCGGTTCGCGTACACGTATACCAACATATTATGTTGGCTAAGTAGTGTTCACAGTGTTAGGCAGTCCTGAAGGCCTCAGTTTGTACTTTTAAATCGGTCTGAAGGTGCGGAAGTACGACCGATGTTCCCTTGCTACTACAGCGGAAGCGTCCCTCGTAGTTGGAAACCCTGATACTGTTGATGCTAAGTGGTTTCGACGCACGTGTGGCCCTCGTCAAATATCTCCCAGGATAATCTTGTTCAACTGCAACAGAGCACTTTAACCGTAAAACCTGTAATATAATAGTGAAAAGAGCAAATATAAATACAAGAATGTATTTATGCGGTGAAGTCATACCCAATGATACAAATTCACGTAGTAACATTTGATGTTAACTGATTCTACGCGTGAACATGAACATCTATTGGGAATATGTTTAGAGAAACAATAAATGAGAGGTTAGGGCTCTAAAGAGATAGGAAGCACAGAGGATCGTCTAGCTGCAGAGTAAAAATCTCAGGAAAGTCGAGCAGATATTTAAAGCACTTGTCTCCTTTTATTGCTTTGATAGACGTTCTCTACTGCCTCCTAAAGTTGCCATTCATTTAGTTAGGGTCATCAAACAGGACACAAGACGTCGGTTTCGCTATCGAAAGTTTGCGCCGCCAATGGTTTGTGGAACGTCGTTACATTTATTCCGGGTGTTCTTTGACGTCTTTTACTCTCTGCGTCTCTCTTATAAACCTAATTATATAGATAATGCTCGTTTGGGACACTGAAAATAAAATAAAAAAGTGACTGCTTATTCGCATCATATAGTTGAAATACCGGCGAATCTCTATTAGGAAAATGCTTGCTCCACTTAATATAGATAACAGTTTCGAGCTTTCTACAGCCACTACAACATGAAAAAGAGCACAAAAATAAACATCTTAACGAAATTTTATGATCTACTAGTTGTAGATAACAACCAAAAGATTATTACCGATATGTTTTTGCTGTTGATGAAAACAAGTATGATCAAATATCTAGTACTAAAGGATGTTACAGAGGCATTAGCGTATGGCAATGAACATCGGTACTGTATGCATGAATGTATATATATTTAATAGCCTGCCTAGCCTATAAGACATAACGAGTCTAAGTTGGAAGCTTTTAGAGTGATTTTTCACTCTATAAGCATAGCATCAATGGAAATTAGTGATCGTGGTTGCCGCAAACAGTTCCATTTCTGTCCATTTTCTAATGTATTTCTTGTTTCACTGCACTAATACACGAGTACTATTCACATGGAGTCTAATCGGGTTCAGAGAACTGTGACACTGTGTGTATCCTCCAAACGCCCATTTGATCGATGTAGCATATAGCAATATAGAAAATAAGAGCGGCAGATCAAATGAACCTGAAAATACACTGCGAAAATACACCGCTTCCGTCAGTGTTGTCTTCCCGCGATTTCGTGTCTTAGCATCTTGTTTTAAACGCTCAAACGATTTTTCAGCACTTCATCGACACTGCAGTACGCCGCCTTAAGCGTTTCTAATGTTACTGACAAGATTACTTGGACAAATATTGAGATAAGTAAAAGTGTTATTACTATTAATATTTTATTATTTGTTGATAATATATTGTGCATTCTTGTGTCTGTATGTGATTTAAAGCTGGCTGGAGATCTTATTCCTCAACTTAAAATAACTTCTTTAGAGTTAACCCAACGGCCTCCGCATTACTTTATACACTCTAAGTGCACAACGCTAAGCGTACAAAGAAATGTGTCCCCAGCGTTGTTGGAACTGCCAGACTACTATTTTTAGAGTGGTTAAGTAGAGGTACCTAACCACCATATCTACTTAGTAATAGAAGTCACAGATGCGAGATAATATTTTGACACATGCTACCCCAACTACACAATACGACAAACATGATTTGCATTTTCGGAAATGCATGTTTTTTGGTAATACTGGCTGAATCTCTGCAAAATTCTACTTATAAGAAGCAGAAAAATGTACGGAAACCGGGCAAATATCTCAAGTACTTGCTAGAGCATTGAGCATTCGTATTACAGGGATAAAATCTAGAAAATATGTAACAAAAAAACCTAAAGTCTTGAGTATTTGCTAAAAATTAAAATATTTTCATAGAAACAGGGCTTAAGCCTTGAGTATCTGTATACAAATGAGACTAAAGCCTCGAATATTTGCTAAGCTGTAAGATCGTATCTTGAGCCCTACGCAAAATAACTTCTCACCAAAAATGTTTCTCAGCCGAATTTAGCGTTCAGATGAGAATACTAGTTCGAAATAATGACAAACAAAAACTGCCACCAAGGGAAGCATTAAACCCATTTTAAAAAATATTAAGTATGGACTTCATATCACACTTATACACAATAGTTTGGCCTTGAATTTACCGATGCAAGCGTGCGCGTTATTTTCGCATTACCAGCAAGGTAAAAGTACATGTGCCGTATAGATCTTCTAAAACTGAGCAAGTGCACGGCCATCTTTTAAAGAATTATTATATCGTCCTCTTTTGTTCTCTATTCTTTAGAATAATGCTTTCGTATTTGACCTCCATCCTCTGATTTGCAAGTTTATCGGTGGATCTCACTTGCGTTGCCACTCTTTGTGTGGAAACGCTTCCCATCGGTCTTCCCCACCGTTCTTTTTGGTCTTCATCACAGCTAAACCCAATTCTTCCTTTTTTCTGTCCCTTTCTCTCCCTTATTCACAGTCGCCCAGAATGCCTTTTCTTTCTCACCCCAATCACTCGCTTTCCCCCATTTGCCTTCACCATCTCCCGTATTCTTTACCCCTCTATTTTCCTGTGTCTATTCTTTCTATCCCACTCTAGCCTCCGCGGACGCCCTCTACCTCTTCTTACAGTTTTGGCTGAAATAGTTCAGTATTTGCTAAAGGGTGACTGGGCTATCTACTCGCCTGTTTAGTCGCGGTCGTCGTTGCGACTCTTGGGCGTTCTTCGCGTGCTTAGTGGCCCAGAAATGAGCTAATAGAAAGGGCGACGGGAAGAGGCAAGAAAGTGGGCAGGGATGGGAATAGCACCACTAGCGTATTTGGGCCGGGAGCTTGGGAAAGAGCAAGCAGAGAGGAATATCCGCAAATGGTCGCCTTTCCTCATGAGACTGAATGTTGCCATCATAGTTCAGCAGACGACAGCAAGCACCACATACATACAATGCAGGATAGCACCGGCAGAACAGACAAGTGATGAGGAGATGAGGAGAAGTAAGAAAAAAAGACCGTCAGTCACAATGATAACGGTGGACTCTTCTTCTACTAGATAGCGACGAAGACGACACGGACGACCAGCGATGACTTGCAGTCAACGTCAAAATCTCTCACTTCGTCCAATTTCTGCACATCTCCTCTTTTTCTCTTTCGGCTCTCTGGACCAACTACCCACCCAAACCTAGCCTCGCTTTTTTTGTTGTTTCTTGTTTTCTCTCCCACTGGTGCCAAGAGAGCTAAAATGAAACAAACCATTAAAAAGTTTAAACGTTTTTGCTCTCTTCTTCTCTCTCTTTGATTGTCAGCGAAAAGCAGAAAGAATGCTTCGTCACTTCTCCGTCTTTCTCTCCTTCCCTTTGAGCATTATATTTAACCGAGCGCCTTATTTTTATCGCTCAAACGTAGGCTACCCCTTTCGTGACCCCGTGATTTGCTCACATACTCGCATCTTCAATCGCGGCCGGTATGGCGACGTTCAGAGCCATCTAGTAATCAAGACGCACCAAAAGAGCCAGTGGCTCAGCGACCAGTACCATTACATGGAGCAGAGCAGACATGAAAGGAAAAACATGCAAAACGATTTATCGTGATATATTCCATTGGGCCTCTCTCTCCCTTACTTTTTATTTGTAAACCATGTTATAAACCACGTGGCCCTACCAAGGATGATATTAAACACGATTTCACCTTAATAAACAGGAGTACCGACATACAAGTTTGTAAAAACAGACAATTAAAGAGTTCTAGGAAACTATACCATTAACCAGAAATCTTCTTTCATTGGTATGCTCGTCATACGTATGAATAATTTTCAAATATAGGAACAGAGCGTGTCTGTTGCTGCGCTAGCATATCAGTTACTACGGGAGGTCTATGAAGAAAATTATATTTTATGATAACTAACCGGAACATGACGTAAATATTTTGATGAAAGCGAAATTTCTTTCAGGTAACTAAATTTTGGTACTCATTTTTCCCCTCAGCCCATAAGAAATAGTTCGGTATTTAGTTATTCACATAAACGATTATGTCTAGCATATAATCTAACGAAAAGTGGTTTTCTATATAGCCGACCAACAAGCCAAGAGGCCAACATGAGAATTTAAACCCAACTTGGCAAGCTACTACTAAAATTTAACATAGGACGGACCAACATGTCCGTCCCTCCTACTTAATGTATGTGAAAAGATGAAAACTAAAAAAATGAAATAAACTTTTCCAAAGTTTGCCTCCACGACGGAATAGAAAAACTGGATCTGAAGATAAAAATCATGAACATTTGTGACATACGTGTTATTTGAACTCAGATTGTATGAGAGATTAAAGATAACCTCCTAAAAACGAGCCCTAATTTCCTAAATGTATACAACACAATAAGTCAGGTTAAACACTATTTGGTTCCGATTAACTAGACACACGTCAGTTTCTTTGCTGCGGAATTCACCTTACGACATGTGCGATGATTGTTCAGTGACACCGTACGATGTATGGTTAACCGAACTACGCCAACCGTTTGGTCCAACGCTCATCGTTGCCTCAGGCCATCGGCAACACGGCAGAGTCGCTGGTCAAACAAAAAGCATTTTAATTAAGCATCAACTGTAGCAGAAGAAGCTGAAACACGGAGATTCCGGACTCTCCTGTTGTAGAAAAGCCATATATACGAGCAAATAGACGAGCCATGGTTGTGATCAGCACAAAATGGTGGCTTTGGCTGGCAATATATACAGAAATGCAAAAACGCGTAAAACATTTGAACATATTCCATTTCTTCTAGTACAAAGAGTGGCGCGAGTTTGGTATATATTGTATTTTCTTCGTGCCTCAGGCAGGGGAATGATCCAAAAATAATTCGTGTATTGGTCGTTCAGTATTCAAATTCAGTACAGTTAGGTTAAACATGCGATTTTCATGCAAGATTTATGATATCTGATACATTTATAAAGCTTCTGACCTATTTTAGACAAAAACAGGGTTTTATGGTTGCTTTTCGGGCTGTCACCTATCTGGAAATATTTTGCTTCTATAGCTCGCTCACTAAAATTTAGCATGCAATTCAAGCTGTTGTTAATTTCGCATACTTCACGTAATACACTGAGTTACTATCCGCAAGCATATACCAATTTCATATATATTATATATTACAATATTTGACAGCACACTTTGACACTGCACGATGTAAGAATTCGAACCCTCTTAAGCAAAATATCGCTTCTTTTAGTATCGGCACTACGTAATCTTTAAAAATGTAGCAGGTGCTGAGTTGCCTTCGATGAATTACTGCTAGGATTCCATGGTCTTGAGAAACAGACATAACCTTCTATTTCTAAATAAAGCTAGTAGCCAAGAAAATCGACACAACAATAGCACTATTTGCATTTTACTAATGAACATTGCTTAAACACGTGGGCTATGCATTTGAGTTAGTGCAAAATAAATTTTCGAAAGTGAGATTTTTCGTCATTTGATCTTTTAATCCTATCAGTTGGACAGTTTGATAATCTCATAATGTACCAACGACACACGTGTGCACTTGTTTAACTCAATCCATATTTGTTCTCCATGTTCCTTTTTGAGGTCTTGTTGATTTGCTCTGTCATGTACCTTTAGGATTAAGGTTGTCTTCTTGATTTTATCCCATTGAATTATTTATAACTGCTACTTGCCCCTATTTTTTTTGCAGGAGAGGTTTCACTTCAGACCGCTACGAAAACAGCATTAATACATTCTTTTGGTTTCTCGGCTCTTCATTGTTTGTCCGAACGTTGTTTGCAATTTGGAGATTTTTTAATTAAAATAAACAGTTAGGCATGCCTTTGAGGTTACTTTTTAGACTCCATCTAAATCCTCTAACCTTTTTGAAATAAAAAAATAAAAGTTATGATAAAGAAATAAAGTTTTGATATAAAATTAGAGTTATATCTTTACTGCAAACAGGTTAAATATTGTAAGTAAAATCTGAAATAGAACCTGATAAACATGTCTGACGAGAGCTATCTGATTAGGGAGAAACTCCAAACTTTAAGCATAAAGGACGTATAAACAAACAGTGAAAAATCATGAAACCGAAAGAATATGTTTATCTATGATACCTAACCTACTCGCAGTATATGAATAAGCGAAACTGTAAGAGGTTTAGCCTCACTTTAAAACGAAAGCTATTCCCGTATCAGCAACCACGCAGCGCACTTGCGTTACCTTTTAAGCACTGTTTCTGTGAAAAATATGGCGAATTCGGTACCTTCCATTGACATCTAAACTGACTACCCTGGCGTTAAACACATATCCGAATCGAATCTACCTTAGAATAACTCTACTCATTCCATTTACGGCTCTTGTATCATAGTAGAAACTTGTTTGGAATAAAAAAATTTGCATAGATTGTACTAACTGCTAGCTTTACAAAGCGATATTCAATTATATTGACAGAACTCTTGCAATTGTAAAACTTGCCTATAACTTCTTCAATTCTTCTAGGCGACTTAGATAGCCTTCGGGCCTCTCCTAGGATCCACATTGAAAAAAATTTGACCGATTCGTACGCGCCCACATTTGACAATTTGAACAAGGCTATTCCGGTTTCCGTTTCCAGCCTATCTGTTCGCAGTCTCACATCATAGAATCTGACCGTCGTTTTCTCGGCTCACGATGGTGTAAGACTTAACTACCAAAGACCACTTTGACCGACTCCCGCCCGCCGTTTTGCCTAATCTAACTGTTCTGACCACCAGGCATTTCAAGCTCTTCCTGGCGCCCTCGTTCACATTGTCGGTCCCACTGTTAACGTTTATATCTGACATAGCCCTGGTTTCATACTTGAACCCAGTGACGCGATTATACGAGTTAATTTCTTCCTGTTTCCCTACCTAACGCGATAACGCGCACAGCTACCCGAGGCATACGGTAGTTGCTCGTATGCGGAGCTATGGTAAATGATCGTACTTCCATCACGACAACAGACGCGTAACAGTAGTCTTCACGTGACGACAACAGCGACACGTAGCAAGCAAAGACGCATCCACCAACAGCGGCGCACCTCATTCACACAAAATGGGTGTTTGTGTCGTAATAAAAGAGCGTGGCCGAGAGAACCACAGAAGCACAACGTCTCAGTATTAACTTGACATTATCGTGCTTCCACGAGAAGGTTTGCCGCGACAAACAGCTGCGGCGACTGGCAGAGCAAGTGCCTTAAGTTTATCCCTTTTTCGTGTCCGGTTACTTGGGCGCAAATTTCATACTATCTCATGAACTGATATAAATGCGTGAAGAGATTAGATTCCACAATTAATGCGCTATTTCTAGAATAGACTGCTTTTATCGCATAACCCAAACGCTTAACCGCGTATCTTTGTCAACCGTTCTCGTTGGAAGCAGCGCTGGCCTTACTTCGATATGGCTGACTGTATGTGCAACCGTAGTTGTACCACGAAAATTACTATTAAAAATGAAGACCCCGCATCCAAAGCACAAAACACATCGTCATAGCTCTGGGAATCAGACGCCTGTAGTTAACGGTTGCTGGCTTTCAGCCTGGAAAATAGAGCGCTTGATGAGTTACCAGTTTTGTGTAATAACAGCGAACTTGTTTATAAAGTTTATATACATTTGTACACATATATATTTTTTGTATTTTATGTATATCTGGCAGTTGTTTGTATGCCTTATGCTGTATTATCTAATTTTTTTTATGTAATGATAAAAATGCATTCGAACATAATTTTTTTACCCTATGCCAAACAAGGCCGTCTTTTAGGAACACTGTCAGTTTTATCCATGCATCATATGAACATGACTGTGTCAAATTCACCGTATTACCCAATTACCTAAATTCACCAGATTATTCTTATTAAGCTTATCTACGCATTTTTTCTCGTCTATTTTGTTCTCAGACTTGTTCTGTGTTGCAGCACATACAGTATTTACGAAACGCACATGTGTTTTATTTCGGCGTTTAGTAGTCATAATCATTTTCTAAAACTTGTCAAATCGGCTGAGCTTACAATTTTCAATATTGAGTAATTGCAATAATATCGAGTAACCCAAGTATCCAAATTCGATCCGGTACACTGTCGTTACGCTATTGTAAAGCGGAGAGGTATTACTTTGATGTATGAAAGATGCCCCTAATACAAGAGGAATTCGCATATGAGTAATAAATTAAATGAAAATAAATATAGATTATGGCGTTCAAGCTCCAATCTTACCTTCCTATCCTCATAGTCATCAGATCTATAAAGATTTTAAAAACCAACCACGCGATTACTTGTTACCCCACACACGGGGCGCAAGTTACTCCATTGTATGATACGATTTCGTAAAAAGAAGACAAAAAAGTTGCCTGAACACAACAGTTTATTATTATTGTCATTTACAATAATTTTATACTGTCACAGATGGCTTTTCCTTTTTAGTTATGCTCTTACTATCTTTCTGAAAGGGGCATCGATTGTATTCACAACTCGCAAGCATGAGATAACGAATATGAGTATAGTAAAAAGTATACCTATATATGGGTATGTGTATACTGTATTTTATAATCAAAACTTACCAGTAGTATCAAAATGCATCAATAATGTTTACTTAGTAATCAGTATTTTGTAGATAGAATAGCTTTTTGTTTTTTAATCGATATTTGCGATGTACGTTGCACGTAGTAGTCGATTGTAAATAAAGCACGTAAAGTCATTTTCTCTTGCCATCGATACAAAACGGCTCAATGTAATTAACCTTACGGCTTACCTGTAAAAATCACCACTGTCAATGTTAAATTTGCGGTAAAATGCATATTTTGCATTTTTGTCTGTGCCAATATCGACGCAGCGCAAGCTTTGCCATTATCTATAACAAAATAATTTCAAGTAAGATAAAATATCTTAAATAATAAAATTATTTTAGTTTCGCGTCTTAGTCGAAAAGCCATAAATCTTACGTAGCAATTCGAATATAAGAATACCTAAATGTTCACAAGAGACGGTATTGTTTACGGCTGTTTGTGATTTATATCTGTATCGAAGACTACCCTAGAGCGCCGCTAATAGCAAGGAAGTTTGCACTTTAAGATGAAGAAGACCAGTAAAATTCATCTGGACTTTGCATCTCTCTTTGCATGCCACTTGGTCCCGGCTGCGGGCTGGATAGATTTTCGATGCTAAGGGATCCTTGACTGCCGTGGGTATATACGCTTATTGTTTGTGGCAAGTTTTGGGCTTGCTGTTGAATATCTTTTGGTTGAGATTGATATTGGAGTTCTTGATGAGGTTGATATTGAATTTCTTGTAGGGATTGATGTTGAATTCCCTGTTGGGATTGATATTGAACGTCCGGTGGGGGTTCATATCGGGGTCCCGGCGGACGCTGATATCTGACTTGTAGAGGGGGTCCAGAGTGAATACCTGGTGGTCGTTGATATTGCATTTGTAGGGGGGATTCATTGGGAATTTCTGGTAGACGTTGACTTAGGACTCCTTTCCGGGGTTGTTGCTGGTCTCTTTGTTGGCGTTCATATATGACTATTTCTTGGGACTGTGAGCTGTATTCATGTTCGACCAGTTCTTCTTCTGAATGATCTTCTTGAGATTGACGTAGGGTTGCTCCTTCAATATGTGGAAAATTTGACTGTGCATGAAGACGCACTAGCTTCTGGTGTGGCCGTTGCAATCGGAGTCGTGCTTCCACTTGTTTAAGCCGTTCATCTGCAGCAGCTATTTGTGGGTCTTGTTCTTCTCTTTGGACTTCCTCTACGAATTGATTTTGTTGTGGTAGATACAGTCCCCTGGCAGCCAATTGAAACTGAAATTAGATGAAAGAAAGCATTTAAGTGTAAAAGTGTTACAGCTATATTATGTAGATGATCTGTCTCACCAATATTCATCCATCCTCACATTTATCGCCTGTATCTACATAAAACTGCAGTTAGAAATTCGTCACACACAAAAAAAACTCCTTTGAAGCTCCTATGAGAAATTTTTGGCTGTTGGTATCACCAGCAGCCATTCGAGTAGTAGAGTTACGACAGTGCTTTCTCGGACATCTCAGTCGTTCATTCTATTAGACCTATTTTTTAATACAAGAAATATAAATGCATTTGACAATATGGAAGAAACCATACATACCCCTGTGCACTTGATGGCGCCAATTGGTATGTTACGGCGATATTTACCATCTATTGCAAAGGCTTATGCCTACAATAGCATGACTTAGGATTTTACTCTTAAGTACATAGCTTCACAAGTGTGCAAAGCTATGCAGGAGTTGGGTGTCTGAAGGACCACTATGCGGTGTCAATATTCGTGGTTGTGAAATTTTTGGCTACACTAGACATAGTGATTCACTATCAGTATGATGGGAAACAGAGTTAGAAAAGATCCCTTAAATCGCGAGAACGTTCTAATGCAGATATGTTCAAACTTGGCATATACGGTACATGAACATGCAACATAGTTTTATGTAATGAAAACATAATTTTTTACAATTCTTTGCTTTCAGAATATCTATCGTTCAAGCATCGACTAGACATTACGCCGGTTTGAAGTTGTGCCTTTCATCGCTACTTACACAAGTATTCAATAGCAGCCACATGATAAGGGCACGCCATTATTTTATAACACAATAGGTCTTAACACCGCGATTTCTGCTGAGTAAAAACTAGACTTACATTTAATAGTGCATAAGGCTGGACAATTCATTCTAGTGTAGGATGGAAGAAGCTATAGAATAGATATCATAGTGATAGGAATAATGAATGTAGGTTGGTGTACATTAGTGGTCCAAACAATTGTCTCAAGACACAAAGTGCTTGTGGCACAAGGTCTCATAGAATTTAGATGGATTATTACATTAATGGGTATAGTCTTTGTAGCTAGCGCAGAAAACTGGGCACTCGAGTACGCACTTGGTTGAGTTTGGTGGTTGGTACGCACCCTTTGAGAAACAGCTAACAAAGATAACAAAAACCCAACAATTTGGAACAGTTTTTCTCCGGTGCGAGGGGTTTAGCCCAATACCCTGTCCCGCAATCAACCTAAAGCAAATCATTTAAAAATTAGAAGATTATGACCAGTGATGTCAAACGCTTCAGATAAATTGGAGTATACAAGGAAAAACGATGAAACGGTTCTTTTTTACTATAAATATATTCTTCATTCTGCTTACATTATAGAACCCTTATTATAGAACATTATAGAACATTAACAAAATATACCGATTTTTTTGTAAGTCCGTGCTGATCGTCGTCAAGAAATTCGGCATTTCTCAAGAAAATACATATGAAAAGCTATATTTGTTTTCATCGTTGATGTAAACTATAAGCTCAGAAGAATTGGCGGGTAGCAGCGCATTCAAATTATTCGAAGAATTATTCGAAGAGAATGGAAGAGGCTATGCGATTGGATCGATAAGGTTAATTCTAGCAAACATTTGCAAAGATAATTTTCCAACAAAGAGGTTCTACAACTTACCTCTTCATACAGCACGGGGTACCTCTCCCTCGCGGTTACCAATTTTAATCTTAGCTTATAGTAAAGCCACTTCAAAAAGCCATCTAAAAGCAGCAGTCCCATGATTCCAAATATCATACCAACGGCCATTAGCGCGCTGCCAATAGTAAGATGAAACGCGAGGTTATCACCTGTGAATTAGGCAAAAAAAGACTGCGCTACGGTATACAGATGTGTTAGAAAAAAAGTCTCGAAGGCTGCACTTGTTTATTTCAATAAATACTTCGGTATAGGGTGGTATGCAGTGCGCATCTGTTGGATACGTCACCTGCTATTTTAGTCTACTCTGGGCGGCCTCAGAACCCATACTTTGGCGAATTGACTTGAACTAAATGTAAATATGTTGAGAGAATTTTTTGAGTGTGATTTTCCCCTTAAAGCCAGTGGTTAAATGAAACCTTAAAGTTAAGCAGTTCCTGAAAAAGGCAGCG
>MNPL01007186.1:0-12857 GCA_002081605.1 Tropilaelaps mercedesae | reverse complement strand
GGCGGGCCTATTGCAGATTCTTTTAAATAGATTGCACTTAGAACACAGCAGAGAAGTTTTTGTCTGACCTGGAGCCAATTTGGTGCTATTTCGCTTTTTGGTCAATTCTAATTCTTCGATCACTGTCGAGCTTAATGTGAAGAATACCAAATCAAGCCGACAAGATTCTTTAATCTTAAACTTTAGATTTCAGTTTTGGGAAACGTTGCCACTGATGCCGTAAAGTTATGGAGTTGCGTTAAAGTTAGAAAGGGCCATAATGCTCATTGTTATCATTAAGTTTGACACACCCGCTAGACATTTTCACCAAATAGAAAATCTTTTGAGGAACACGTGATGATGGCAGCACTTTATCAACAAAAGAGGACGAGCCTTCGCTTGGAAATATTCTCAGAATCGGTTTACGGGTCCAACACTACTCGAGAGATTAGAGGAGAGGTTAATTTTCAGCATTTCGTGTTTATACTTGGCCCAAAAGGAGGCTTATCGTTTTTATCGAAGTGCCGAGCTACAGCTACGTAGGTGAGTATAAGTGAATGCGTTAAAAGCAGAATTTGCATTATACTGCCCAACATGACAAGCAATAACAGCCATGTCTGCATTGAACATCAGTGCACATGTAACCGTTTTACAAAGGACGCTTTTCCATGGACATTTCTCGTGACTCGTAAAATAACAATTGACTCAACAAGAAATGGCCTGTCAGTCTTCGCAGTTGTGCCAGCTATGTATCTAACTGAGATTTCTGAACTGCTCAGGCCCTCTTTAGCAGTAGCGCTTTCACCTAAATCGAGTATTGCATGCACATGAAATGTACAGGTCCGGGTCAACTGATCGTATACGAGCGGGTCCGAATATATGACGGGCGGAATCCTTAAAGGATTCATCCATTCTGTTCACTTGTTGTGTTTGGGCATGCGCTTAAAGGATACAGAGTTCATAAGAGCCGTAGATCAAAGGACAAAATTACGGCATGTGCGTTGCTAATCTGTTTATTTCTCGGATACGACTAAGCCAAGGGATGGCTGTCAACGTTCTTGCGTTTAGCCCTGATTTTTTGGTGATTCTTGTACTCTCCAGCCGCCTGTCTATCCCAGGGTTGCAGGAAGCTCGGGCCAAGCGGAAACACCCGCAGTACCGCTCATATAGCGAAGGTAAATGCCATGCACTGCTCCGATGAGACGGCGGATCACTGCTGCTCTCCGCCGCCATCGCCGTCGGATAATGTCGCGACTGGCATGGCAAAATGAATCAAGGAGTCGCTTTTGTGCCCAGCTTCCAAAGTCGTTCATAGTGAGGATGCGTCCACATGGAGTGTTCCAGCTAAAATTACGCCTGTAGCCTAAGCTCGGATGGTCGCATAACGTTTCGGCCATATTCGGCCCCGTATTTGCGTGGTCACTTCGAGTCTGCCAGGCTATAAACGTAGCATGTTTGCTACTTATGGCTAGCCAGGCTGGTAGGCGATCAGCCAAACTGCAGCCCAACTGTCCAGCGCGGAATCTCTGGAATCCCGAGATAAAACAGGTGGAAGGAGGCTTGGAATGGAGAACGGAACGAGGCGCATCAGAGCTGGCGAAGCGGCAAGTAGAGGCAGAAGTTGGCTGAGCAGCAACGGCCCACTCCCAGAGGAGAAGATGAAGAGTCCACCCCCTCGCATGGCCCCAACCGCCTCAATTCCCCATCTTCAACTCTCATCTCTAGTCCGACTCGCCAGTACGAGAGCGCGCGTCGCCCATTCTGGGAGGGCTCAATGAAAATTCAGACAAACACATTTTCCCCTCTATACCAAGCGTGCGTTCATGTACAGCTGATGTGAGTAGTCTGCATGCTTGTAGATCCAATGTGCCCAGAAGAGTCCGAAGACGGTTCGTTTCCGAGTGGAAAAGCTTGCAGATCATAGCAGTCGGCAAACGACTCACATCCGACCGCGTACAGAGATGTCCTCGTCGAGAGACGGGCAACGAGTCGGGTGAGATCAGGGAGAAATGGGGAGAAAGAGAGAACAAATGGAGAATGGAATGGCTGTAGTGGGACACCAAAGGGCCGGCCGCGCCCCACGCTTTGTAATAGTTGGCTGACTGGTTGCCACCTCGATTTGCGACTGAGTATAGTTTGGTGTGGCTGAGCCAAGACGCTCAATGGCTATCGGAAGTGAGGAGTAAAAGTTATATTTAGGGGCAGGCGCCAGCGAGAATGCAACGGCGACCTGCACTCTCGTTGCAACCGGGAAACGACACAGGACCGAGTTGAACCAATAGAAAAGATCCGCGCGATTTCGACTGTGTTGTGTACACATACGAAGCGCCCATACGTCCGCTTCATCGACTTTCTCTTTCTTCGGCTGGCGTTCGTAGCCTCAACAATGTCATGTAAAAGGAAATTGTAATGTCTACAACTGTTTCGGGGTAGTGGAGACTGTGCCTATCGACTACGACACTAGCCTTATCGAAGCAAGGTAAACTCGAGGTGAAGGAAGAGAGATTAATTGAATAGATTCGCATGGCATCGAAGTACAGCTAATCTACTCAACATACGAACAGCAAATGGCAGGACACATATTCTGTACGAAGCGACGAACCGCCCTCATTTCGGAGAAAAGGACAGTCGCCCTAATTAAACACGCACATGCAGTTACCGTGCGTCCTTTCATACTACGTGCATTTATACCATGAAAATCATAATACTTCGAGAACGTCTCGAAATTCATGAAGGAACGTAGCATTCATCTCAGCCGAGAGGGTGAACTGGAGAAGGTGTGCCAAAAGGCTCAAAACTCTAGCACCGTCTCTGTTTTACATTCTCCTAAACGCATACGTATCGGCAGCAAGCCACCGAGTGCCTTATGAGGAAGTCACAGGCTGCCCACATGATACAAATCTCATAAACAAACTCGAAAATTAATGGCTGGCTAGCAACGAATACGACCTCGTTGTTCAGTTGTTCTACCCAGACTGTAACCTGTAGCAAAAATAGCCCTAGTCTGTCTTACACATTTTTTGTATAGCATATTGTTGGAGCTTGCGTAACATTAGACGAACATATTGGAGAAGTAGTTGATTGCCGTTTATAAAATAAGGCAGAATCCTCAGAGGCACATGTTCATCCTCAACGAATGCGCATAATGTGTGTTTATAATGGTTTGTCGATTAACTGATATCGGTGATCCATGGATGCTCTGATACTGAATATAATGCCTCTGTGTTAATATTGGTCCGTTTAGGTAGGATAAATATCGGTTAGTAGTGATTCACTGAACCACTTTGCCTTAGCTGACCGATTGAGTATAATATATTCCCTTTCGGGCTGAACGATTTTATAGACTTCTCAACAGTCTCGCCACTAACTCAACTTTATAACACGGGGATTTAACCTGATGTCTCAGAATTTATTCACAGTTAATTGGGCTTTGTTTTACGGCACGTTTATACGGTGAATAGTTTCATATGCATCGATCTTACGTGTGAAAGGACCTGCATTCAAAATGTTTGGGAAACTTTGGCGGATGACAAGGAAATTTATGCATGGAATAGACCCTGTGAAACCGAGTTATCAAAGGAACTCCTTATGGGTTCGTCCGCTAGAGGGGAAACGACAAAATTCCGATGGAGAACTGGCCGTATCGTAACATCACTTAGCCTAGAAATGTAGTCCAGAGGTGCTGCCATATGCAGTGACGTGTACGGGCAGGCTCGCCAGTGCATGCTGAACAGTGCCAACGAATTCTTACATTAGGCATTCCGAAACGACAGTCGCTTCGACTTTATTGAAAAACAAAACCTTGTGGCAGCTCACTCGCATATTTCGCCGTGGGCTTCGCCGTCTTACCAACTGCCATGGCCAACTCTACAAAGGAGGTCCCCTGAGGCTTCGCAAACGCTGTTCCAATGTGAGCCAAAGGAATCGAGAGAATGAGGGAAAGGTGGAGAGTCCGCCTTGCTTAGGCTCTATCCTCTGGAGGCGACACTGCCGTATGACTAGGCTACGCCCCAGAGAACGCTTTGGAAAATGGCGAAGGCTGCATGTGGCGCGCTGGGACCAGGGGCCATTCAACGGGAATGAGCTTTTCATCTACTCCTGGACTGTCAGCGGCCTTCAACTGTTTTTCTTATCATTGCTTGCCATCTAAACCGCTCAATCGTGACTCCTTCGACGGGCCAAGTTATCCAGTAGTGAACACCCATAGAACAGTTGGATGCGTGAAAGGAGAAGATGTGGAATATGAAAGAATGCGCCCTGGTGTCCTTGAATCGACAGCCGATGAAGAGGTTTCCATAAATGGCTGATGACGACGAGCAATTTAAACCAACGAGGAATCAAATGGCTTAGGGACTTTAGGGAAATTAGTTGACTTATTTTGAAGTTTTATCATGACTAAATTCCACTTGCAAAACTACACTGGGACGAAAATAGTGTTGCAGTGTAATCTACGCAAAGGAATAATGCGGTATGTTCAAAGCAGTTTTCTCACGTCATTGAAACTTGAAGCGTTAAGTATTGATTCGCTCTATAGAGTATTATTTTATCACTCTGATATCAACAGGTCATTCCGGTCATTGTAGGTCCCTTACTGTGAAACACCTCCGACATTTGGGTTTCCCAGTCCTTTTGTGTTACAGTTCTTTGCTCTTTTGCAACAGGTATTATAGAGAATATCAACCGAGACGCTTATTCGTTATAAGTTTTCTTCATCAATGTTCTTCATTCGGAACTTTGCTCGGTGCATTTCAATATCTCGATTTCCATCACGGAAACCCCTGGCGCCAACGACGCATTAATTTCTTCAGTAAGGGCCAGCATGCTCAAAATGATCAGCAACATTTGAGGTTCGTGTAGCATAACCGAAGACTATGAATGAACTTCATTATGTATCGCTTATATTCAATACACAGTGATATGCCAATAAAAATAAGCCCTCATCAGCCAAGGGCGGCAATCTAACGCAGCAAAGAAATAAGAAAACAGGATTACACAGAAATAGGAAAATAGTCTTGCTCACAAAAAACAACATTCATTTCTCATGCTGCTGCGCCAGATGTACGTCGACGGCCATGCTCCTAGATCATGCTCATCTTACATAACACAGCATCGAAGCAGGATGCTAGAATCTGGCCACTCCGGTAGCCACAGTCCTTGCTAAAAGCATACATCGGCCGTTGAGAGAAAATACGATAAATAGACGCTTCAGTTAATCATGCCTCACACATGTTTCACAATGTCGATGTTACGCAAGACACGGTAGACATGCCTTGCGCTTAATTATTTAAAAGGCATTATAATAGATACACCTAACCTTATCGCGCATCTCCTCTTTGCCATAACCCGGACTTTCACTTTAGGTGAAGTGAGTTTTTCATTTGAACACTGACTTTTTTGTTTGAGCATGTCTTCGTATAACTTGATCATCCGTAACATTACCATCACCTTTT
Source organism: Tropilaelaps mercedesae (assembly GCA_002081605.1). Lineage (NCBI taxonomy): Eukaryota > Metazoa > Arthropoda > Arachnida > Mesostigmata > Laelapidae > Tropilaelaps > Tropilaelaps mercedesae. The sequence goes on along the minus strand of MNPL01007186.1, from coordinate 7,428 downwards.
ACGGTACTTTATTTTAAGCAATCATTACTAAACAGTGTTACATGCTATCTTTGGTATCAAAGCGCTCGTTCCGCATGGAAGACTTTATGAAAACACTTGTATGACATTGCTTTATGAAAAAGATTGGTGAGAGTTCCCAGTGTCAGTAGTACTCGGACTTACTGTAAATCCGTGGTGGGCCGTGACCCTTTCTCTCTGTTTGAAAGGGGCGATGTTCAACCAACGGAGCCTTTGGACTGCGAAGAAATGCGTCATGGCAAAAATTCCATCAATTTAGAGCTTTCGCACGATCTCTAAGAGATTGCACCGAGATTGCAGGGTGCTTAGACTATACGGAACACCAGTTCGCTTATTTTTATTCAGAGCCACAGGCCATCATTTAGAGAATCTTTACGGGGCACCGAAGCTGTGATGCGTGACAGACCTTTAGGAAAGCCACGTGCATGCAATTCCGACTCGATGCCAGCGATTCTAACTGCCTGCATATTATCTAAGCAGCAGTATCAGTGATTTTCTGCCATAGGTCAGCAAGAGCTAGACTGTGCCCTTCTGAAGCCGCACTGATAAACTGAAATAATGGTAAGAGGCACTACATGCGTACCTAATCTAGCTATCTCTATCTTGTCAAAGACGTCGAATAAGTGGTTCACAAAGAAGATAGGACGCTAATTCTTCGCAAGCCTTCGAACCCCTTTGTCTTTGACAAGTAGTATGATTCTTGTATCTTTTAGTGCAGACGAAAAACCCCCGCTAGTTAATGAGACGTTGACGATATGTGTGAGAGGGCGAACGAGCGCAACGCTTAATTAGAGCAGCTAGAAACTTCAGCAGCTCCACTCGCTCAATTTGTTTTCGTAGGTTCTACATCACCAAGAAGTTACGGATTGCCGTGGGCGCCTAAACCGCTAAGTAAATTTAATTTTTTTCTCCTGCGAGCTGTTTCCACTTTTAAAAACTTTGTAGCAATCCTCATAATCACGGGTTAAATTCTCGCGGCAAATCTCAAAAGTGTTATCAGCCAGCCTCGCGTCGTGAACAATTAGCCAACTCAACTCCAACGTTCTTTCCGAAAACCGCTGGATGCCATGCCTGTATCGCTGTTTAACCAACCATGGCGGGCTGGGCTGTTCATTCTTATAACTAACGTAACCCACCAGTAACAATAATAACAACCAGGTAATAATGAGAGATTAAAAACAGTGCGCCAAAAAGCTAGACAGATGTCAACAAAGCTTTTGCAGTTCCCAATCACTATGAAATCAATGCAAGTACCCGACACTGGACGAGTAAACTGGTCCTCCACGTGGCGATATCTCCTCCTCGAAAAGCGATATTTTTTCGAAAAGAAGAAAGAAACGTAGTTTTTGTAGAATGATTTCGACAGCAATACAATGTGTGCAACGTTGAGATAGAATGGTTTCGAGTACATTGAATGACGCATCAGAGTTGACGCCTTTATCTCGGCGTCGATATCACTCGAATATCATGTACACACATCCCATCATTATTTTTATCGTAATCTGCAAATATACTGGACACATCGTCGCCGTGATGACAAAAAGAAAACCTGCATTGGAGCAGTAGAACAACGGCGGCAACGTTACAACGGGTTGGCGCATCTGAAATACGCTAATAACATCTTTCAGGGCACATATTATTCAAACCGAATGCGCTACCAATGTGTTCTCGAAGCAAAATTCGAACCCAAGGGAGTATTCGATATTACGATCCGTGTCAGCTCGTTGTACCATATTGCTTCTACTATACATCGTAAACGCCATTGCAAAGTTTCTTCGAAAAGAAAAAAATTCAATTTCCACGCACCGCAAATAAAACGCGACGGGTCGTGGCACTTAAACGATGGAACAACATTGTTGAATTTGCCTTTGAAGTCTTGTTGCCATTTTCGCTGGCGAAATGTCAACCGTTTTCTTTCTTGTTTAAACCCTTCCTAGTGCCCTAGTAAATTCCGGCAACGCTTGACTAGTTGGTGGCGGGCCGCCTGGAAGCCGTTGTCGCTTAGAGACCGGCCACCTTAGTTAGATCGACTTCGTAATATCTTCGTAACATCTGTTCATAGGGCCAGGAACAACCTGCCGTACTCCCCATTTTCTACAAACTACATTCGGTTTGGACCTCGTCGTGGCACAGTTTGGCTCGAAATTTTGCTAGCAATAGCGAAATTACGGACAGCCTTGATACGAACCAGCATAACTGGCGCAGAATTGCTTTGCGAACACGCAGGCCTTAATTAAAGGGAGGAATGCGACTACGCAGCACATTCTATTACGAATCACAACGTAACGCCGCCATTCACAGTTAATATAATCTGCGTGGGAAAAATACTTCCTCCTTGCGTTGCTTTCTTGCCTAGGTAAAAAAAACTTAGGTTTATTGTTGCACTGGTAATTCTGAACAACTATTCCTGTACGTTTACGCACTTCGCTAGTGCAAATGGCAACAAAAGTGATACTGCCAGGAGCAGTTTATACACGCTGTTTATATGCTTGGGGCTGCCAACATGGCAGTCAATAATTCTATTTTTAAACAACGTAACTAACAACGCTCTATGAAAAAAACCCATTGCGTTTCCAATAAACGAATGTTGAATTAATTTTTACAGAAAAGAACTATTTAAACCTTCCTAAATACGTGGAAACTGTCATTACAAATGTATTATAGGAATGACATTTCCTTTAACACATATGATGGCATGCAGATAAACGGCTTCCTCACTTCATATTCATGAAGTTTTCTAAGAAAAACATAGAGATTGAGGACTTCGTCAGAGTAGTCACGTACGATACGGCACACGTGACTTAGCAATACGAATGAGATGACTGAAGATTGCATTAAACAAACTCGTATAAAACATATAAACAGAATGAACAGCAGTATAATTCATGAAGCCGCTTTAGCCTAGCGATGTAAAACATGTATCGAGAAATATTTTTCCGTGAGAATTGTGTTTTTGTGACCTTCCGGTCTCGCACACGATGGCATGGCAGTCTTCATCAACAGGCTTGAGCTGGAGGCCAAGTGTGTCGTTTGTTTTCGGGTAGCATTTGGCACAATGAAGCTCTGTCATGCTTTTTTTTATAGCCTACAAGACGTAAACCTCCAATGAACACGATTTGTTGCTGAATGCTCGTAAACTTAGGGTTCAAAAGTGCTGAAATACGAGATTCCCCCGTGGCTAAATAATACCTAGTCTTCAACGTTTAGTCCTATTCCTTTATCCATATGTGAGGTCAAGACGTGTTGATTCAGTCCGCTTCTGATTCCATTACTCGTCTGAGATTAACTTTCCGTACACATATCCCTAACTAGTCGAATGCGATAGTTCGAAACGCATGAAAAGTGTGACCTGCTCCAACATTAACCGCATACACGTTTTCGTTTTAGAAGTCGTTCATAGTCTAACCATTCAGTCAGCTGGAACGACGCAAATACAGCAGTTTTTTTTTTTTATAATTTATTAAAACTAATTTATCCGGCACGAAGATACTTAGCTTCCTGTCCTGTCTACCGTTGGCTTTCGGGAACTTGCGACTTCTGGATACTGTCAGGTCCTTGCTACTGAGTAGAAGAAAGGAGAGCGTAAAACATAGCGCACCACGACTCAACACTGAGAGGTTGGCAGCGATGCGTTGGGGTTAGTGGAGGACGTATGACAGGGTTGCGTATTATGGAAATGTATGTAAGTGGCCCGCCGATGGAGAAAGAGCCGTGGAGTACCATCCATCACTTGCTGGCCACCGGATCGGGGTCCTTTTCGACCAAGCAGGAGCCAAACGAGCGGCAGCAACGGCGGAAATGTAACCCCTGCCTGCAACGAAGGAAGCTTCGTGTTTGTTTTGGTCGTATAGATATCGATATTTCGGTCAGTTTGGTCAGCCGATTGCATCAGAGGCAGGGTGGCACTCGTACGAAAAAGACTCGTAGCGCACGCTCACAGAAGCAGTTGTTCCCATGGAGGTTCGGCCGGTCGCAGCTAGCTTAAAAAGGCAGTCGTAACGGCGCGCCGACGAAGGCGGACGTTCGTCGACAAGGCATGCATAGCCCTCATGTCTCTATTGTTCTCCTCGTTTCATGATCTTCACTTTATTTTCCTGCTCGGCTGCGCTGTAAGGAATTTGGTCTGATGTTTTTGTTGGCATGCAAATGGAGAACGAACGAGATAAGCTCGCGGGTTGCGCTGTTGCGGGAAGTCAGCACAGATAATGAATGGGTAGTTGAATGTTGAATTTTCTGCAAACACTGAAAGTTTGCTTGACTCTCAGTTAGCTGCCAACCGGTTGATATATTGTCAGTATGTATTATTTTCGGTTAAGTAAGCTTTTAACGTAGACGCCCAGATCTACCTAAATATCAGTGTATTTGAATCAAATTCTACGGAACGAATCAGGTCCTACAGGAATACTTCCTGAACTATAAACTACAATGGTGGAACGCAAAAACATAATGGGGCGTCTTGAAGTTCATTTACAAATAATGTTCACCAAAATGCCTTTTAGTTCACAATGAAGCATTGAACTTAAACTCTGAGTGTATAGGTGGCTAATAAAAACCCTGCAAACTCAATAAGCGTTCACCAATTAGATATTAGGGTGAAACGCTGAATCAGACTTCATCGCTCCGCTTTGAAACGGACGCTCCAAGCGTAACGTTCGTCGGTGTCCTCCTGATATGATTTGGGAGCCGTGTTTTAATGAAAGAAAGTTCTCCAAGGCCACAAACAAGGCCCACTGCGTTATACCAACGACGTAGCTTTCGCATCGGGTGGGTCGTCGCCGTTGAACAGGAGTGTCAATCATTGACAAGCCGTCATGAACTATCAGCAATCCAACGAGTGTCAATCATTGACAAGCCGTCATGAACTACCAGCAATCTGACTACCAGCTCTGTCCAATAAGCGTCAATAGCCATCAATGTGCACCCTCACCCCTTTTTAATACCGAAAACGCAGTCGAGAATGTAAAGTTTTGATATCTATGATGTGATAATCCATTGTTTAGAATCGAAATGCTAGACGGGAAGTAGCGCTGCTTCTGACATAACTGTATTCAAGTAAGTGCTAATAATGTATCACAAGGCTTTACAACGTTAAAACCGACTAAAGATCATACAATACTCATTTTAAGGGCATTACACTTATGGGGTTGTTTAATCCCGGTCCATTTCGCGTGAATATTGCATTGAATTAGCGAATTCTACTCGAATCCAACGAGCTTTTAGTACACTTTCAATGCGAGGAGTTTCAATAGCCTACGTCTTAGTCTAAGGCTAAACTGCGATCGCCAGTGGAAATCCTTCCTGATCAGTTGTTAAATCGCAATGTAGTGTGCCCAACATCGTGGTAGCCGCTTGGATTTTAAAACAAGGTTTTCGTCCGCGTGACATACAGGAACTCGTTGGTCAAAAGGTTGCCGCGCTTGCAAGAAAAATAAAGCGTCTCAGATTCGCCGACATCGTTTTTACGAGTGGATAGCAGCAAGTTGTAAGAAGGTCCAATAAAATTAAAACAGAGAACTCCCACATAAAAGGTCATGGGTTCATCCGATGAACGCCTGTATCTCCTGTTTAACCGATTTGGCGGCGTGATTTGGCTGTATGCAATGCTATGTACCATTGACCCTCTCCTCTGCCCTTTGCACGATTTTCAAACACAACAGTAAAAGTATACAACGGTAAAATGTACTATATCTTTGGATAGCCACCAGATAAACAATGGGTGAGGTATGACCGTTCCGCCGAATTTGAAATACCGGTGACATCGATCTTAGGTGACTTCAATGGAGGAAATTCACTTATGAGCAGCGCGTTCAGAAAACGCAAACGCGTTTTCTGATTGGCTAAGCTAGATAAAACGGAATAGCGCAGTATACAAACATCTAGTACATACAAGGGCTTGAAGATCTGCAAGCATACTCTGATAATGCTCTGAGTACCAACGTGTTGTCTACAGGTGTCTTCTCTGCGCCGAGCGGTACATTTGAAAATATAGCGCTTAAACGACACGACGGGTTTACGCTTGTTGTCTAGAGCTTTGACCCATATTTGAATGCACATTGGAGTCCAAGGTATGTGTGCCACGGCATAGCTTCTAAATCCTTATTTCGTTTGTCATGCACAAACCGCTTCAAGTGCTTCTTAAGCATTGACATCGGAGTAGTGTTTGTTGCGAGCGATGCCTTTTAATAGGTCGTAAAGGCCCTGGGTGGATTAACATGTGTTATTTTAGTTAGTGGATTTGCTGTAGGTTTAATCCTAGGCCATCTTATGCGCATTGCACGTGATTAAATTTTCAGGAAACAGCTAAAGCGGGTCGTACTTATTCACGAGCTAAAGTACTAATGATATAACACGTCAGCTGTAGAGTACTGAGAAGTTTCATTCGGTTGGTTTTAAGGTAGAGGGACTAACCCCTTTGTCCATGATTTTCTTCGGCTCCTTGAATTTTCCGTAGTGACGCAGCAGAAATACCTGGCAATCGTAAACCCTGTATGTTGACAGAATTCAACCGAAATCCGACAAAACCAAAGGGACTAGGAAAGTCTAGTCACATTAGCCCTTTCAAAAGTTGACAGAACCCAATTTAAAGCGAAAGCCACCGTCTAAGAGGGTAAATAATAGTTATTCAATACGAGACCCCAGAAGGAAAGCCAGAGTTCGACTACAGCTGGTTACTTGACTTAGAGGGCATCTATGTTACTGTATGTATTTCCCTACGGATTTTTCAAATCTAATATTTTTTTCCGTTACGAAAGCTGCGGCTTTGATGCAGTAGACATTCGTTTCTTTCCTTTGACTTGGACACCAACTATCAGTTTGCGTTTTTGGGTTTTCGGGTGCGAGTGAAGCACAACCACGCACGATCAGGCGTAATCATCCTTCACATATAGAATTATATGCAAAAAAGCTTTCTATATAAAGATATATAAAGCCCCAATGAAATGCCTTCAGTCGGTAAGAACCAGCCAGAATTATTTCTACTGTTATTGAAATTACACTAACACTACACACTACATAACACTAAGAATAACAAAATTGAAACACACGCGTATAGGAAAACTATCGTAAAGCAGAACATTTATTTATCATCCGCCCATCATTGTATTATATCATGGCATCCTCATTGTCGTCATAGTCAACCTATGGGTTTTAGTTTGATATAGTCGCATCACCTTAGCATCGTGGGGAAAAATAGGACAATTATGTTTGACTTTTAGTGTTATCTGCCTTATAATAGATAGTACTCAGGTGGCCAGTCCGCCGCCAACTGCACACTCCCGTTACCATTATCTACTCACTCGCATAGAATATAATATACTCGTACATAAGGAATATTCTAGTTTTAGATTCCTGAAACTCATACAATTTAGTTAATTGTCAATAATAATTTAATAGTAATGACAAGAATAGAAG
>MNPL01007185.1:24697-37773 GCA_002081605.1 Tropilaelaps mercedesae | reverse complement strand
ATATATATATATATATATATATATATTCACTAATGATATGTCCGGTTTACTTCGCCTGTGCAGGGTAGTAACAGTACCCGTCAATGTGTTTCTGTGCCTCGTACGCCACAACATGTGTCAAAACGACTAGCATCTGCCAAAAATCAGCCACAGTCGTGTCCACCAAAGATGACGAAGGCAAGTAACTAAACGCGCTTTCTATTGATATCTATAGTGCGCGCAAGCCACGTTTATAATGAATCTGCCGTCATCCATTACATATTTATAGTCAAAGTCGAACACAAACTGGCAAGGGCCTTTCCTCGTGGAGGGCTTTCGAGCCAACAAACCAAGATTTGTTATTTAAACGGGTGTGTTTCTCTCAGAAGCCCAGTTCTATGCCCATTGTAATTTAGCTGTTTGGTTCTATCATATGCAGGATGCAGTAAACAGTCATATTGTACGATTGTCGAATGGAGCAAGCGGTTCAAGCCAACAAACCCCTCCACCGCACAAACGCAAAGAGCTCGTGGCCTCAATAGCTGCTGGCAGAATAATGAGAGGCTACAGCAATGTCATTGTTGCGCTCGACCCGTTAGTAGCCAAATCATCAACCAGCGAAGTTAAAAAGTTATCGAGGTCCACCTTTCACAGTCCTCCGCTTCAGAATGAGGTATATTTTCAGCAAAGGTACCTGAACCGAAAATATTAACATCCTGCTTTGGGCAATGTCTAGCTGATCTCTTAGTGTTTCCGCTTTTTTGACCTTTGTGTTCTATTACAGAGGGAAATATAACGAAAGGTTCATATATGTATTGCATGTATATTGTATCAGCATTCATTTTTTGTTCTTGAAACTATCAATGTCCTCGTTAGGCCTTTTGTATTGTTCTGGATGCTATACCTTGTCCGGAATAAACATTTAGAATTAACTAAACACTCTTAATTAGATAATAATTAGTTGTAATCATCTTATTATCCATAGGTTCTCGAGGTGGTGGATAACATTTAGCGGTTTTTAGGAATGAGGCTCCTATCAACATGTTTATTACACTATTGCACAAAGTGATCTGATGTAGGCCATATGGTAGCGGACTGCTTTCGAAATATATTCCATGTATAAAATAGCATCATGTCTCTAGGCCGCGAGTAAACAAGTAAAATGTGCAATTTTGCATCTTTTTCTCAAATCAAAAGAATATATCGCTGCGAAGAAAAGGTAGTTTGCATGCCGAATGTTTAGCAATTTCTATTTACATATTAGCGGTACGAAGGATGTCAAGTAAGCCCATGGCTAGTGAGCATTTACTTATATGCTTTTTATTATTATTATTATGATTTATTCTTTGCCTTAAGATGAAAAATATTTTACACGATTACTACACTAATGTAGAAAGATCAATTTAAAATCACGCCTAAAGAAAGGTACCACACGGTATTTCTCATAAGTTAAGCTATGTGGAGGAGCGGTCATGAATAAATACAACTGAATTTTTGCTATTTGAGTTATCTTTATTTTTTGGCGTCAAACGTTTTTTGTCATAGTGGAACTGTGAAACATTTGTATCTATTGTTTGTTGTTAATGGTCATAAATGTTCTATTAGACGAAAGATTTTAGTTCACGAAGGCAGCTTACCCTGTGGAACTTTCCAAGCTTTAAACTTGAGTAAAATCCCAATTACGAATTCAATTCAAAAAAGTTTGCAGCATTGAAAAGTAGGTACGCGACCTTACCAACATGATCTGAATTCGCAAATTTTCACTGAGATGAACGATAGTTTTGCATATGCCAGCCATCATTGTGTTAAAAGAACTTCAGTTTGTTTCAAATACTAGTAATATTAGCCAGAGCTGCTTATGAACCGACAACCTTAAGATGTATATTAAAAATCCAGCCATTAATGTTACTAATACTACAGAAACCACTTCCTAGAGCTTAAAAACAAACCAAATCGTATGTGACGCGGACACTGATCAAACTTCCTTTCTTGTTTTATCATAGCAATAGTCGGTTGCGAACGAAATATATTGATACTATCGCGCATTCGAAATTACGTTGGACCTTGATAGTCTGGTCCGACATTTCCATTCCTACAGATTTTTTTTCTACCGATCTAGTCAATTAGGACTCAAGATCGATTGATTTTCTGACTTTTTACTTTGAACCTCGACTGTGCTTACATTTCTATATTCGGTGCAGTCAACGAAACACTCATATTTCAAGTGAAAGCTTTTGATTATAGAGGTTAACTTATAAAGCTTACTTGATTATCATGATGTTTATTTTAGAACTTCTTAAATAGAAATTCTAAAACAGTACTTGTATTGGCGTTATTATTATTATTATTACATTAGTTTCCGGCAAAGGAATAAAATTGCCTACATTTAAGGATGCGAGAATGATTGGTTAGTTATCTAGCAGATTATGGTAACTAATTTGTAGTTAAGTGATCATTTTTCAAACGTTGTATGTTGAAATCCAGCTCTGTGCCACGTCATTAAATATTCATAACTTTTTTTGTATCTATATACCTATAATAAAGCCGTATAATTGACTGTAAGTTTTTTTTGCCGCTAATAGATTCATCGTCGTTCTTCGTTGCTTATGGAGATAGTTACGGTGAGATACCCTCTCCTAGTAAATATTTATGTATGCATACTTCTGTATTGTTATATATATTATGACTGATAACATTGCAGATGTCGCCAACATCTTCTGTAGCTGCAGGAAGGGCTACGCGCTCCGCTTCAAAAAGGCTCAAATTGGAAAGTGTAGATCAAGTTCGGAAGGGAAGGTATAAAATAAAAGCTCTAGAGTTTGCCTCTTCGTGTCGTTTTATTGTTGCCTTTTCTTGTAGTCGTTTAGATTCAATGCTTCGATCGTCCACTGTTGGCCCAGCATTGTGATAACACAGCGCTTACATTATTCACTATGTAGGCACACATTAGACAGACAATGTCTATTGGTTATCGCTAACATGGTTATCTAACATTTTCGTTCGTTCATTTCTAGCTTGAACGATTGCAATCCAGAAAGCGAGGCATATTCAGTCGATGGTTTAGCTGTGATGGAGCAACCATCCGACGATGATGGGGCGAAAAGTAATCGTCAAAGACGAGCTCGACTTTCGCGAAGTTATGCTCCAGTTCGATTTCTATCGGCGCAGAATAATCACGTGTCTCTACTACAACGTCATGCGTGTCAGAAAGCGTCCGTTGTGAGGTACCACAGCAAAACTTTACAGAAACCTTTGTGGAACCACAACGGTCTCAATTAAACAAAATGAATTTAGTTGAAAATACAAATCGTTCAAAAACCTTGGTTTATTTAGATGGCAATGATTGCTTTACAATTCCCTATCAAACATTTAGATCTGCCACTGTTCGAGCCGCGACAATGTTTTCTTGTGCCCCCCAGATTAAGAAGCAGTCCTTCGTCGCTCATGCTGCACCTCCACTATCTTGCAATTTACGTCTGTACGTTTGAATCGTGCAGGTACCTATTCATATTTTGTGCGTAAGAGAAAAATCGATGCAAGGGCTCATCTGTCTGCTGGGTTATTATTGAATTTTATCAAAGAAATATCAGAGGAGTTTAAGTTTTGAATAATGTGTTATTTCATTTCAGTTACATTTTTTTGGTTTGTTCGTAGTTTTCGGTTACATTAGAAAAAAGCTTTTCCGTATTTATACGAAATACGCATATGAACGTATCACATTCTTTAAGTTTGAGTCTCCTAGCGAACTACGTATATGGTAAGTGAAAAAAATTTTCTAAGAGCGATGGAGTCAGAGGTTTGGTAACATTTTTTAGACACTTGTGGTCGTTGTCAGGTACATTTTTCTAATGCGTACTCCACTTATACAAGCAGTTCACCTTTAACGCGGGGAATTATGGTACGCAAAACTTTTCTGCGTGATAACGCCGAGCATAGATGCTCGCAGAGCAAACCGCCGCGAACTACGCGACTCGCAGATGCTGGAATCATAGTGCGACAAACACAAATTAGCCCGCCTGTGTCTGACAATAGTTCCACGCAAGACAAAGAAAACTTTGCCGCCATATCAGCAGATTCTAGTTTGTTGCAACCAAGAATTAGTGATCTGAATAAGGTCAACGAGCACCGCTTACGACCCATGAGCTCAATGGAATCGCAGCTGAACAACTTTAGCGGCCAATGTGCTATGACTTCAGACGTGGCTGTACCCGCGTTGGTAAGTTTGATTTACGAGTTATTGCAACTGCCCATAAATATTAATCCATAAATTATTAAATATATTACCCATAAATATCAAGTTATCTATTGTCTAGGTATCTCTCTGATCCTTTGAGGTTTCAGTCGGAAATTATGTACATAGTTTTTTGACGGGAGGTTTTTCAAAGGGTTGCTAACGAAAAATCGAAAAATAATCGACTCTCATACTTCAATGATGCGGGCCGGCATAATTTTCGTCCTCGAACGTGCAAATTGTGGCAACAAAAATGTTCATACTGCGCTGTTTGTAATCCACCCTGAATATGAACATGGTTTTTTGACGGGAGGTGTTTCAATGGTTTCCTATCGAAAAATAATCGACTCTGATACTTCAATAATGCAGGGCGCCATAATTTGCGTCTTCAAACGTACATATTGTGGCAACAAAACAGTTCATACTGGGCTGTTTGTAATTCATGTATGATCTAATGTAATTCACGGCTGATATAATGACCCCTAAATATTCTAGCAGATTGGCATCGAGGATGAAATTACAGCCATCATCAAACCATTATCGGTCGCACATAACGATTCTTCGGATACACTGGTGAAATTGAAAAGTGTTCGTAGGAGCTTCAGGCTTCCATCAGAAGGAGCCCAAGATGATGCGCCTTTCAGTGACAACCACCGGCTAGACTGGGCTGCGTTGCCAACCGACAGTAAAGAAAAAGGCACAGTTATTCAACAGGAAGAAAATGAAGATAATAATGACTTTGACCTTAGGATACTTAAACGTAACGTGAATATGGACCAAAGTTGTGATGATCTGGAGAAGGAAATTCGGGTAACTAAAATTCGGGAGTTTTTCTCGCCTTAATGTTTTAGCTTAAAGATATGTATCACATCATGTTGCAGTTACGGTACAATTTTGAAACTGAAATAAGGTCATTAGGTGCATTTATTTTAAATGCTGTTCATCGACCATAAATGCCGGATGTGAACAAGTATTAGTCTTAAGTACAGGAGACTTCAAAGAGCAAAGATTTGATGGATATACTGAGTTGAAACACGATGATTATATGTTTCTCCACTTACTCTGTACGTTTCCTTTAAGTTCTGTAAGCTGGAATTGAACTAATTTTACACTTATAGTTCAAAATTCTTTAGCATTGTCCAAATTAATTTGCAAATAGATTTAACTTGGATAATACTCAATCGTATTTTAGAAACAACTATAGATACGAACTTTCTATACGCCAACGAATAAGTCAGCTTCCGCATGTGTAGATCAATTACATTGGTAGTATATTCATTCAAGTAAAGTTATATGTATGTTTGGTTTACCTGTAGAATATCAGCGGTATCAACTGCAATAAAAGCCGATCGATCGGCAAAGGTAGTCAAAGTCAGCCGAGTCCGTCGAGTAGCCTGATGTCGGAGATGGTCAATGTCGGCAGATGGCACGTATCTCAAAGAGTTCACGAACAAAATGAAGCAAACTCTGGTTTGGACACCTCGGGAACTTGTGTAGATACCAAGGGCGAACTCATAGCTGATTTTATCGATGGAGTTAAGTTCATGAGAAGGCTAACCGAATACCAAGATGAACTAGAAAAAGACAAACAACCTCAAAAGCCATCTTGTGAGGTAATACACGCAAGATCTAATTATCCCAAACTGAACATGTAACTAACACACATTAGCGGTATCAATTAACAGGCCTCGTTAAACAGATGATAAAGTTATTAAGCAATATGTTGGTAATAATAAAGTCGGATGTCGCAGACTTCTTGGAGTGCTGTGTGGTTACCTGAACTGCAGTGAGCACAATTGATTGTATGCTGATTAAATTATTACTTTAGAGCATCCTGCATCGAATGTAAGTTGGCAAAAACAAAATCTGAAAGTCTAACAGGCATGAGGTTACTTTTTCACTGATACTAAATAGTTTAACGTATTTTTATATATGTCGATTTCTATGTAGACCCGACGTAGTGTCGTAGCAGATATGTTGGATACGCCGGCAAGAACAATTTCAGCTGAAACCGAAAACAGTCCTAACTCACGCAGGGAGTCTGTGATAGCTATCAGGTAAGAACGCTGGTGTCAGACCTAATAGGGTACGCAATAAACATGACTTCGAAACTATTATCTCCATAGCAATGTGTGAAGTAATTCGATGACGGAAAATACTTCAGGCTCTTGTTTTTAATATAAGGTGTTAACTTCGTACACATTTTAGACTTTACATTTCAATTGAGTTGATTGGTTGCAAAACCAAATTAACTCTATCAAAGGAACGTCTCTCCTAGGTTCGTTTTCTTTGAATTTCAGAGTAAGTCGCGCCGGTTTTGTCCGACGTAACGTCCGTGAAATTGAAAACACGTTTGCCACGCCTACGGGAGAAGCTCTCCGAACGCGGCAGCATACACCAATAACAAATTCTTCAAATAAGTAAGTCGAATTCAAATAAGTAACGAACACATTACAACCCAATGCGCTTTTCATATTCGCATATTCTCATAATAATTGTTCCGATTCTATAAAATTTCTGGGGAATGCTGAAATGAGATATCCAATAGCCTTTAAGGCTTTTCCCAAATGTTGTCTTACAAGCAAAGGCCAAGAAGAATATATTCCAAAGACGCAGCAAATAGGATTTGATAACTGCAAATAATGTAATTAGTTTTTTTATAAATGAATAAAGATGACTAACAAAGTTCTCTTGGAAATCTTACTAGCAGATGGAAAATAGCGGTCAAGCGAGAAACAGAGTTGGCAGGGCGAAACCCAGTGCCACTAGGTTGCGATGAACCCGGTCGGCGACCGCTCACTTCTGATAAACCCAAGAAAAGTCATAAAAAGACAAAAACCATTGCATCACCCATGGATATTTAAACTATTTGACTGTCCGTTCTAGGTTCACCCGCCCAGAGGAAAACTTAGAGCAAATGCTTGTAAGCCATAAGGCAGGAGTACCCCTTTTTCATATTTTCAGTTCATTTATTTTGAGATATTGAAACAATTTATTATCTATATGAATTTGTTTGCCGGGCTGGCGTTTTGAGATATATCAGTTCGTATAATGTTATGATTGCCATCTGCTTTTGTAACGCCCAGAAAACAAATTGCTATTAAGGAATAGTGCCATTACACTTAAATGGAATCGCAGTAGCTAGTAATGCTTCTGCAAGAATAAGACGTTTTGCTAATTCCGAGTGTCACGTTGAATCGTGGTTGACACTCATTGGCATCTACAGATAACGTTTCAAGAGTTGCCAACAGTCTGCTCAGCTAATGAACATACGTTCGGTTCGCTAGAGTACCGTGCATTATACACAATGTATCCTGTAAGACAATGTGCGTGAATATATTATCTTGATGAATGTGTCCGAGTTTGTATGCGGTACAGGGTTCCACGGATGAACGTACGTCAGATGAGGGAATATAACTTGCTAAAAAATGTTGTTTTACTTCTATGGAATTGCACACGGCAGGTAAAAGGCTATTGCTTTTTTTGATAAATATACACATCAAGATATACACTTTGATGATATATCTTAAGATACTGCCCTGTCTGTCAACATAAATTCCAATAAGGTACCACGAAATATCTTCGTTTATAATAATTAAGCGAAATTTCAATACGAAACGTATGTAAAACGATGTCATACGCAGCTGTTATCTTGTGATATTCAATGGTCGATTTAAATCAATGAAAACACTAGGTTTACCTGTTGCATCCTCAAAAGAAGAATGAGCCCATAAGATCCTTTGAGGCCTTGCGGCGGAGTCAAACACTGAAGGCATTACTTTAGCGTAATAACCTTTCATCACTCTCACATACGGATCCTGTGTCAATCTATTAGCTATTCTTTACCTACCCATTAATAGATGAGTCCGTTTTAGTTTGTTAGGTTGATGTTGCTGCATATTTTTATAAGATACACATTTAGGTGTAGCATGTCCTCTAGCTATTAGACTACAAATAGTCTAGCATATAGAATACATATTCTATGCAGTATGCAGAAAGTATGTAGAATAGTATATTGATACATGCTCGAAATAAAAATTCATATAATAGATCACGTACAGTTTTTTATTGTTTAGTTGGAGCTTACGCGAAATTTCTCTAGCGGAATTTCTTGTACAAATGTGGTTACATGCGTCCTGACTAGTGCTAATGAACGTCCGGCTCAACGGAGTTAACCCGAACTCGTTCGTAAATAGTTTGGCTGTATATTCAATCATAAGTCTGCAAGAGTTTCATTGAGACATATATTCTGTGGCGAATCGTTTGTCCTGAACGACCTTTTATTTTCTATTACGAAGCGTTTTAGATGATTACGATCGCTAACGAAGCGATTCCTATGATCAAGATGATTGCTCATATATTACTGTCGAACTGGTTGTGAAAGCTTACCAGTCTGTGCATTACCGTCTCGCGCTAAATGGGCGTGTTGCTGAGATTATAAAAACATTACATAATTTAAGATCTACAAACATGTAAAGTCTTAACGACACGATTTACCATATGGTCAAGCTATGTGCTACTTGTAGCCTAAAGAATGTGCTGGCATCAAAGGAATACTTTCAAGGCAGCCGTTCCTCCACGATCCGCGTTAAAAGTGGGTCTGAAAATGAATAAATTGTTTTATAAAATTTTAAGGTCTTTCATTAGGCAGGATGAAAACAATTATGCGTATCATGCCCAATTGTACTAATGCAAGCCATAATATTCTTCAGTTTTTCAATGTTTATATTGTTGTTACTGCATACCTTGCGCACCAGAAAAATATAGGAAACAGGGTCAAAATGCAAAGGAAAGGTTTGAGTAAAAGTTTGCATCCCATGTTAATATGTTAGTTTATTGAACGAAGTGGTAATCCACGACGATTCGTATCTATTGATTTCGTTTCGGATTAATAATACCGTTCGTACATTCTTATCTATAACGGGACTCTCGCACAATGGATTCTATGCGTTCATTCATTTGGCGAATTCAATCCAATCGATATCAGCTCCGCCAGGTAACAACCGCTTCAAATTGGAACGTAAGCGACGTCCAGAATAATTATCAACTGCGTGAAAATATGTTAATTAATTACGATTTCTCATTAAAAACATGACATATGCTATATTCGTGTGAAATTCGAGTGAAATTGGGTAAAAGTAGCTGCGAAAGGCCGAATAAAAGTGAAGTCAATCATATGAACACAATTGGCCAGCATTGCTCTTGCTGTATGCAGTTCAAGGTAATTGTTTGTAATATAGAACGTTTCTTATTTTTAATCTTGACAAACACTAAAGATTCCCTTATCGTGACACCCTTGATATAGCAGTTAGTCTGCCATCTTTTTATTAAAGTGCTGACCATGACTCGATTTTCGTAGTAATTTTCTGAATGCTTAATGTAGGCTCCTTGTATTTACAAAAATGTTTACATGAAAAATATATTATCCTACCTTTAATACTATGTTTTTCCGCAGATGCCTAATAAATGTATTACCTGTAAGCAGATAATTGTTCGCTTCGAAAATGAGTCATATGATTTAACCTCGTATTTGGAAGATCATCCTGGCGGAATCGATGTACTGAAGGAAGCTTGCTGTCAAGACATCACCGAGAGGTTATTAGGACAGGAAGCGCATACAAGGGTATTAAATTTAATTAGGAATAAGCTTAGAAAGATGAAGTTGAAAGAAGGTGCTCATGGCGACATTTCTATATGCCAGAAGAGTGATATCTGAATGGGTAGCCCTATCTGAACCTTAAGTGTCCATTGGTTAATAATTTCCCAATAAAGGCATGAGGTTACGTTATACACTGCTTTTTGGGTATTTATTAGTAGAGAGATACGCGTGCGGTAAACCAGTATATCATTGCGTTTATTAAGAAGTCTTTCATGCCTACGTATGGAGATGACAAGCCTAATTATGTGCAATCTCAACGAGGTACAAAATGTTTTAAATTGCCGAATGAGTAGCGTGACGTGTCTTCTTACAATTCACTACAGAGAAAGGAGGGTTAAGCATATGGAGTTATCGGGTGAATTTTGTGATACCTAGTGATACCACTGACGTGCTTCCTGTTTTTGGTTCACCAGTACCATTGTGTTTCGTGGGCGTTTTTAGAGGGCGCGGAGGACGTAATGGTTCACATGCAGCATGTCGGATAAGAAACTTATTGTCGAATATCCGGGGGATATTCTTTCGAAGTTGTTAACAGGCACAACGCATTTGGTAAACGTAGATTAAGCATTTAGTAGACGGATGAACGTTTGGGACATCGCCAGAAGTTGAACACAAACTAAAAACTAAAATAGATGGTGCAATTGCAGCTATGCAAACATCTACAGCTTTGTGTATCCTACGAGGAGTCTCCATAATGGGATGGATGACAATAGAGCGCACAAAAAGGTTTATATAGTAAGATACAAGATACTAATTATGGATAAAGCTGGTTTGTCTTAGTTAAGTGTAATCGTTAGGTTTAAGCAGAGCCATTTAAGGTACAGTAAGTAAAGGGCTATCAGCCAATTGATGCAACAAAAATATTTATGCAGCCCGTGCTAGTTATTTTCTCTTTCAATACTTTCACACGGACAAGCCTGCCGGAAAAAATTAAGTCGCGGAGAAATTTTGATTCATATCGTTTTCCTTTATTGTTAGAAGTTAGGAATGATAGCAAGTTATCGAACATGGAACAGTGTACCATTTAGTCTTAACTTCTATGTTTGGTAATATATATATATATATATATATATATATATTAAATTATCTACTGTCATAGAAAACTTCTTACTATTTTGACCTAAGGGTAGTTGACAGGAAGTAGCTCTACACTATTGCCATCCCTTGTTTCCAGTTGTACTATTACCAGAGCCTAGTATGTATTACTTCTGTAAGGTACAGAAGCATTCGATGTACCTTACAGGGCTAATTCCAACTCAATTCACAACACAAATAGCCAATCGTAGTGAGACTCTTTTAAACAATGGATTTAATTATAAACAGAGTCCAATGCCTTACGCTTATGTTTTGCCACTAATTTCTTCTGAATTGCGATTTGCCGATCAAAAATAGCGCGATTCAACATTCGCTCCATGAAGACGTGCCGTGCTAATATACGGCGCTGCGTATGCGAAGTCATTGTCGCAGAGAAGAAACCCCAGATCCTGCAAAAAAATGCGATTAAAATACATGTTACTCATATATAGATACTGAAGACACAATACATCGCTCCCACATTCTATCGAAAATTTCAGATTTACCATTTTTGGCTGGAGCTTCATTGATGAAAGGTATTACATTGGTGATGTCAGCGCACGGTGTAAGGATAGGTCTAAGCTACCTCAGCCTGTAACTATTTGTATCCCTAAGTATGTTGTAAGTAGAAGGCAACTCTAAGAAGAAAGTAACCTCGGTTACACGGTATTGATATTAAGGTTACCTTAAAAAAAACTATTCATGACGAAAACTATAGGTAACGCTAATACAGATATAGTGAACCAATAATCTCACGCATGCAGTCGTAAACAGACTGTGGAGATCTTTAGAAGTAAAAACGAACGTATTATTCGTAATCTTTTTGTTTTCTGGTTTTTCGCAGGAAAACAACCTCTTAGAACATACTTTGGACAGAAGTCAATAACGGTATGTTGTGGAAGATATGAGGGATCAGTGCGAGTTCACTGAGTCTACTTCTGCGCGTTCTTTTTGAAATATTTTCAAAACTGTTTTAAGTGTTTTGCACCTAATGTCTAGAATTGATATAGAAGTTTTTTTTTATTATGCGTTGATAATAAAATTATAGTCCTATCATATGGAGTGTGATAAAATGGTTTAACGTATAACGTAACTTCATGAACAAATCCGCAAGCACAAATTTTCTTAGAGCGACGTATGAAATAATTCGCCTGTCTTAAGAAAGGAGGTCGCAGAAGGTTTTACTAAAAATGATGTGCTCGTACAATTTCTACAAAAGACACTTCAAATAAACTTTTCGTGAAGTAAATTCAGAATATAATCGAAACTCAGTGGCTTAGGCGTGAATGGTAGAGAATGCAATGCATGATTAGCCGCTAGGTGAAAAAAATTTGCTACTCTGTGCTTTATGACTTTCAATAATAAGAACAATGTCGTATTTAAACTAAACGCTATTCACCTCAGTAGCTTCGATATTTTTTCGGAATTCTATTTTAATCTAACTAGTATTTGGACATATTGCAGATTTCTACAGAGATTACAGACTTTTGGTTCCTGGAGAAAAACTTTTCAGGCACTCCGGTTTTGTTCTACTCTCCTGTGTATAGCACAACATTCAGCTAATAGGCAGCTCGTTCTTCTCTCAACACGTTCGCCGCCGAACCGATTCCCGTAGTAGCAACTCTGTCCGCCACTGGTGGCTCAGTTTATAATTTTATTGACAGCGTAGTCAATCATGGAAACAACTATAGCGAGTATCGGAGTTTTTGATGATGAAATGTGAAGTATAACGCACCATTAAATTTGTATTTATTAAAACTCTTCGTCGCTCCCACATTCTTTCCTGTTTAAGAAAATATTTAGTATTGAGCTTTCAATTATCATTCATACAAGAGTCTTGTACGAAAAATGCAACCTGGTTCAAATATCAAATTTTATTGTCAAAATGGCATATCGTAATCTCGCACAATATTAATAATTGGCCGAGAGTTAGAACGGCTCGTTCGTCGAACTAGCATATGGCAGAACTTCTTAGATATTACTGGTTGAATCGGAATGCGTAATGCTATATTAAAAGTGATATGCTCGTTGTCAGATGTCTGATACAGACCATCTGACAACGAGCATATCACCCTCGGTCGAGCCCGGTGGCTTGGTGCATTCGTATGCGCCTTGCGACTGGAGGAGACGCGC
>MNPL01007185.1:0-24115 GCA_002081605.1 Tropilaelaps mercedesae | reverse complement strand
TCTTACGAAGTAATGCAAAAATTGCTACCGTGGACGTTAAATGTTGGCTGATGGTCAGCTTTAAAAGATATTTTCATATAGACCATCGGTTCGAGACCGCTAAAGGATCAGATGATTGTCGATATTACCACAGCAACACGTAAATCTGTCGGAGAAAGCTCAGTAAAGTCCAGCTGATTCTCTTGGTTACACATGAGATGAAACAGTTGACCACAGAATAAGTCGTAATAAGCTCCATTAGCTTTTGAACGATATATAATCTAGTGAAATCCTTCGGGAGCCACGAAGTGTTGTATTAACTTCTAACAAGGCCTAAAGCAATACTGAAAGGTGACACCCGGGCCTGTTATAATGGGGTGAGCAAATCAGCGTGAAAAATACGTTGATCATAGTAATTGTATGTTGAATTGAATCAGCTACATAACAGCGTGACTATAAAAAAAATCGTATATGAAGCGATCGATATTTTACGGGAATTAGCAAGGTAAATACCTTCTAGTTAACAATGCTGGTATCATGGAAAAACTAAGAATTATAGACTTGAATAGCTGCTCGAGTCAGTGTATAAAAATAAATGGAGAAGAAGGTCCCAAACAAAATCGTAGGATAATATCATAAATACGATGTAGACAGAGTGTGCCAAAAGAGTGTAAGAAAGTTATATGCTGCCTACCTAAAATTTTTATTCACCTTTATTGATGATAGCAGTTTTCACTAGACACTTCACCTTTTGCTAAGAAAAACTACGGTAATGAGAGATCAGACCAATGTCCTTAAACTTAAAAAAGACTTTTCAAATTTGAAACCAATATATTTAGAAAATAAAAACTAGGTAATCAGAAAGTGGTTGATGAGATAGTTGAAACATAATTTTTTTACATATTTCACATTATAAACACTAACTTATCAGGGAATTGCACAATTGCCAATAAAATGACTGGTTTATAAGTCAATTTCAGAAAAACCTTGGTTGTCTTATCTTGTAATACAGAGAAAGGCGCTCAAATTATCAGAGGATACAACCCAAAAGCGAAATTGGGGTGCAACAAGTTAACTAACTTCCAGCTTTCTCAAAAAAGAAATTTATAAACCTATCGATTGGTATCTTCAAATATTAATCCCTGCACAAACTTCCTATTCTTGTGAAAATGGCTTCTCAGCTTAATTCCTTAATTCGCACTGTTGTGCGAATTAACGCCGTTTACGACCAGGTTGGACAGCAGGTATAGGAATGATATGCTTCTCATAAGCTCTAATAATATTTTGACGTATTATAATATCTGTTCAAAGACCTTTATAAGAGATAAATCAAGAGAAAATTTTATTTCATGGAGTAGGCTGTGTGCTCCCAACAATTCGGAACTAACCAAGTAAACACAGTGGTGGCGGAAAAAAGAGTTTTATCTTTAGTACTTTATAACCTTAGCCTTGCTCTGGCATGCTTGCTGGCGGAGATGTCATACAAATATCCTCGGTTTCAAAAAGTACAATATCAAAGATTTTTCTCACCTTGAACATCCCTTCCATTTGCTTCGTCATTTCTCCGTTTGTATTCAGAGCCGGCTGAATAATTTGACGACACTCCTGAATTACATTCTGTCGGTTTGAATCCCCATCGTAGCAGAGGCTTGCCATCGTTGCGACCGCAAGTGAACACAGTAAAAAATGTCTTTTCCTTCGCGAAGCTGAAGTCGAGAAATGTTGCAGTTACTTTTAACGGCAAGAAAGATCGTGCAATTCTGTATAGTTTTTGGATGTATCTACCCTTTGGCATTCACTGCCGAATAAAGCAACGATGTTTCTACCTATCATGTTAGATATTTCTGCCGGTATTCATATAACACGAAGAGCCATCTAGTCAGACTCTACGGGATGATTTTTGTTCTATCGATACTTTAAACTTCCTCAAGGTATCCATTTTAAAGATAGTCGGTACGCTTCATTTAGCCATTAATTTAGTCTGCTATCTGGGTTTTGTATTTACTTCTTTAAATCTGTATCTAGTATTCTGATTTTTAAACAGCTTTTCCTTTAATGATGCGAAATAACAAGCTGTAATTTGCTACCTGAATCTGAATTCAACGATGATCCATTTTGGTCTGCAAGTTAAGCACACACATGGTGGTAAAGAAATATCCCAATGGTATCCACAGAAAAAGACTTAACAACCTTTGTTAGAAAACCGGAGATCCTAGGCACAGCTTGAAATTGTTGACGACACAAGGATAAAACTGAACGTGACATTACCAATCAAACAAATATAACATAATACATACTGCTTGAGATTAAATGTATCCTGAAGTAAAAGCGACGATTTTCCGCGAGTTTTCGGCCTTCTTGTATCTCCATTTGTACCAATTTTTCGACAAACCATTCAATGCCGGATAGATCTGGAGCTGTCAAAACGACTGTCACGCTACGGGAACCTGCGGAGTGACAATTTTCTTGAAGAAAAGCCATGATTGCCCCCACAGAGTTGGGGGTAACACACAACATTATGCTCTTGTAGTGAGAGCAGAGGTCAAACTGCACGCCTGTAAATGAACCACATACTCTAACATTAAGCGATGTGTGTATCGACGCTGATATAACATTAGGAAGACGTTTTGCTGACTTAAGTTGATTCTTCTGCTCAAAATAGATGACTGTATCTTCACGCGCCTTGCTCCACTTATCCTTCAAAACATTATCTAATCTCTTGCTTGTGTAAGGATCCAGACGGGCGTCATGGTTTTTTCGAAGTAAGCTATCCTTTATAAACTTGTCGTTTGCTGGTCTTATAACTGAGTGAAGGCGTTCGAAGTATTTAATTAAAGCCTGAGACTGCCAATGACTTTCATCCAACAGAAGTATGACTTCCGACGTTTTTGAAGATGAGCTGATAATCCACGCGGGAATTACACTGTTAGTAGCCATGCCTTCAACTGCTATTAAAACGAAATCGCCAGGACGAAACGTTATGCCATCTCTATGGAGAGACAAAATTAAATCTCCAGATGTTGTGCACCATTTCACCTTTGCGATGCATTCACGGAACTTGTAACATCTACGATATACAACATGGTCAGTAGCGACGAGCAGTAGAATTAGGATGCTCCACTTCAAAAACGATGAAGTTTCAATAAGATGTGCCATAACGAAGCCACAGTAAAGTTTATCGGAAACGTTCAGATGCAATTGCGTAAAGACTTTACCCATGATACACAGTTCGAATAGCAGGTAGGCTGCTAGACACGTGTACTTGACGGGAAAGGCTAGAGCATCCACAGCCATAAGCAATAGTGTTAACTCACTATCAGGTATGTCGAGGCTGGCCTTTTTACTAACGAATTCTTTTGAGATTTGGATCGTATGGCATGACTGTAAGCTCAGCGCAAATTCTGCGATGACGAGGCTGAATATCACACCATATAACACGCTCTTTATAAGACGAAGATCTTGCGTACGAATATAATGGCATAGCGGCGCTTTTCTAAGAAAAACTTGAATTGTTTTTAGTCCTACCGCCACAGCAAGAAAAATGTGAAGATTTACCAATTCTTTATTTATAGCAGCGTGAAGTGATACCGACTGTGAAGGCGCAATTTGAGTAATATTACCCGCATTTATTGATATCTTGAAGTTTTCAATTCTGTGCAGGATTCCATGAAGTGAAGAATTCCACCGCGCAAGCTCCAAGTGTGCTACACCGTGGTTTATGCGGTGCTCAGCGTTTCCTGCGACAAAAATACCGGCAAAGCACAGTAAATTCGACAGTATGTAAATAATTACGCACCAGAAGAAAAATATTCTTCGTGGCCATTTATTAATTTGGTTCAGTGATAGCGCTAGTGGGCGTTGCCGTAAGGGTGCCAGGAATAGTGCTGAAGTCAAGATGTCACGGATTCTCATCTTCAAACCGTCCCAACGCTCAATCAGTTGTTCAAGTTCCTCAATTTTATAAGCTTCTTTGCCAGATGCTAGTATTATCTTCGTGAGACGTTCAACACTTGTGTCACAAACAACGACTCCTTCTTGCATAAGAAAAACAGAAAGGATGTCCTTTATGCTGTCGAACGAGATCATCCCATTTTCATCTTTATGAGCATCCAACAAATTGTTGAAACCACATTCTTTATTTTTCTCAAGACGACACACAGCATGACTAAACATCTCATATGTGAGACCATCTTTATCATCACTGTTTCTCTGAAAATGCTTCTCATAGATTTTCTTCACAACGGACTGCCGCAGTGGATAATAAACTGCATCAAAAAATTGTCGGCTGTGCATCTTGCCCCCTGAATTGGCTGTTACGTCCGTGAACACGGTCATGAGACGTGGAGAGTCGCCTGAGCCTCGAGCAAGCTCCGAGCTGACTTGTAATAGTATATCCATTCTCTGTGGAAGCAAAATCATATAAAAGTTTAGTATCCGTATAGGCAAGATACGCATTTGTAGAATTACGTGAACAAAATGTGTGCGTCGTAGGTACAGCCATTGTCCAATTCATATTCTGTTACTAGATGCCATCCCTATATTTTGTATATGTAATATGACGAAAGCATTTTCTGGCTTAATAGAGCGAGAATTCATAAAAAATCTGTTCCGTAAATACCTGTAATATCTTGTTGTTCAATTGCCATTGAATGCATTTAAACGGTGGTAGATCTAACATTAGCCAGAAAAGTGCAACGTTGCGAGTTCGTTGCAGCAGTTTGTGTGAGTTATTTCAACACTGAATATTATCTTAACTAGCGGTTGTATATCTGATAGAAGTGAAGACGAAGTATCTAGCGCGTCTTTACGAAGCTCCGACCAAATACGGTAGAGCAAGCAATAATAAAAGCTCATAACAAATGAAGCCATAGTTTGACGTTTCTTGATTTATTTAATTTAATTTTAGTTAACTTGATTTTTCTTGGAGATGAGTGCATCATGAATTATATTATTGCGTACAGCTTTGACCCACCAATGCGTATTTGTCTTGAATTTTTAAAATGAAAGAGGGGGCCATTCTGATTTTGGCGCTTTTAGAGAGTATACAACTCCATGAAGAGGCTTTCTCTACTGAAATTACTCTGTGGAAGCCAATTGATTTTCTTAGTTTAAAGTCAGCGAATATTAAAGTATGACTAGTTACCATACAACGCTAAAAGCAGGCAATGGTACGAAGAAAGCTGCCGAATATTGCCAAATCTTATAGAAAAGCGCGTATTGACACCCTCTTGGTTTAAAAAAAAAGGATACAGACAAAGGTGCCTGAAACCACTGTTCTAAATTATTAAGTCAATTAAATTTTTACCGACACAACTATCTATAGGTTTACAATCCTCGGCTCAAGAAAAAATAGTGTCCATGTGTGAAGGCTGTTTGTAAAAAACAAGTTCTAAGCCGGCAAACGTCTGATGCGTTATTTACCACTAAATATAGAAGAACAGCCTAGTAATGCTTTTTTCGATGCTGTGTGTTTCGCACTTTTAAAAATTGAAGCACTGAGGAATGATAAAAAAAAGTAAGAAAAACGAATGCCTTAATGTCGAATTCCGTTGCAGAAGTAATGGTGATATTAATTTTGTGCTCATACAACAAAGGTGTGAAAGCCATTTTCTAATACAGCTAATTAATATCAATGTTTCGATGGATAAAAACGACTCCCTTCTTCACAGCTTTTCTCAATATGCGTTTATTACAAACCTCTAGAGTCCAAGTTTGTTCTTAATTACCGCTTCTGTGAATTACGGAATAGGCAGCTTGTTTATTCACGATATCAAGCTGACACACTCCTGCTCTGCGCACGGAGGAAGTTTTCATTTTGCTCTTCGAAGCGCACACAAATGCTAAACCACAGGTGGCGTCGTTGTTTCGTTAAGCCCTTACACAGGTCCACGCAGTGCCATACGTACAAGGCTGATGTAAAATGTTTGCACACATATATATATGAGACACGCATAGGTACATACGCGTATTAGAGGGGGGTGGTCAATGAAATGTAGAAGTTTGGATTGTGCAATCAGCTATGCTTAGTATGAGAATATAGAATGTGGAACAAATACCTAACGAAAAATGCACATTGAAAACGGGAAGGGTTATGTATGTTTGAGCCGGAACTAATTATTTGAAAAATGAATTTTTGGATTCGGTTTTGAATGCACCTAAGGGTGGAAATAGAAATATATAGCTGCAATTAGATTGACACCCGATAATCAAATATAAAGTACCCAAGGAAATAGCCGCGCAAAAAATGAGCAGCAGCTAGGTGAGAATAAAACACGGAGCATCTGCATTATTCATGTAGGCTCAAACCTGCTGGAACGCTGCGTTTGCACGTTTAGCAAAGAGACTATAAGCGTATAATGTGAATGTAATTGAAGAACACTGCTTATTAAAATGTCATACCAACCATCAATACCATCCAAATTTACAGTTACAAAGACATATGAGTGGCAGCGTCATTTTTCAGTGTGTCCATAATTGTTGTTAACGGTTCCATAATCGCTACAATTATTTGCCAAGTCTAATACAGAGAGGAAGATGATCCATGCGATTAGGGTCATGCTACGCCTGTGAGGAGTAAAGTATAGAGGTCATCTTATTGTATTTTGAGGGCTGGCCATCAGCGAAAAAGAGATCCACAGTACCGCTTTTTGCATTACCTTTTAGGACGGACCCTATAACTATAAATGTGTAACGACGGGGATTGAAGCTGTGCACCTACGCGTCTTTTCCGGGCACAAGGGCGACCGAGTTCGACAAATTGTACCTTGTAGTCATATTTTTAAAATTTAAATAATATTCAAATTGATTTAATTGAAGCAAAAGGGAAATTGGCCCGAGAAGCGCCTTATGGTGAAGGTTTTGTGAAAGTATTTTGCTATAGGCTCAAATTGAGTAACGCAATTCCGGCAACGAATAAGGTATACTAGTAGATCATAGTTTCCAAATTGGTTTAAATGTAATATATCATACATACCCACTTCAATATTATTTTAACAATTGAAATGTTAATAATAAAACAATTATAGTCAACCCCTATTATATTCGAAACAAATTGATATTGTGGTGATTTTCAATAAAAAAAAAGATGAAAACCTCACCTAGAAGTGATTTGTGGATTTTTGGAAAATTTTAACACGCTTTAATCACCTGTGTTTAAAATAATGTTAGTTTGAGATACCATCGCAGTTACGCCATGGCATGACACCTGACCGAGAAATCTACGCAAGATATCAACACATTGCAAAATCGTTCGTATGGCGTTGGCGAGACACTATTTTAGAGACTACACGGACGTGGAAACTTATTGTGGTGGGGTTTCAACTTGGAGATTGTATTGTTAAGCGGTTTTCGTATCTTCAAGCTTATAGTAGAAAACATGTGTTGAACATTAAAGGAATATACGTCAGCCAGCCTCGTGAAACGTAACTAAACGCAAACCCACTGACAGACATAGGCTGCGCAAACAAAGAGTATCTTACCATATATTATGAGCATATTGGTTAACGTCCAAATGTTAATTGCGTTGTGAGCAGAAAAACGTAAACTATGAATTATGAGTATATATACGTATGTATCTTCCATTGATAAAAATCGTTTTTAAAAATCTCATTATTGATGTAATCTGAGTGAATTGGATTGGTTTTGACAAATTTTTCAAGTTGGAAGTAATCTGTAAACGGCTATACTTGTTGAGCCGTATAATGCTTAGTTTCTACCTTATATCGATAAATTGCGAACTTCAAGTAACCTTGTCTTAGTACTCCCTTGGCCGATTTATGGAGTTTTGCTGAGGAAAAATGGATTCATTTAAGAAAACTTTCTTTCTTGGCAGCTTCTTGTCCATTTTCTATCATTAATTATTGCTAGCCAACACTAAAACTTAGTGTTATCTTAGGACTTCATAGGGCAAAGACAAACTGTTTTTTTCATACAGTCTGCCCAAAAGCGTACTTGAAAGAAAACCAGATCACTAATAATAAACCGCACTCGTTATTTTTGCCTAGTCGTAAAAAAGCGGGTATCAGCTTTACACATAGCTTGCCCACTCATATAGATATTATAATGTGTTAAAATTCGTTTGCAAGATTTGGCATAATCTTTACAGTCCTCAAAAAATGCCGAAACAGATGTACTGCTTTCTCTCTTATGATTGCCTGTCTCCTCTGCCAACTACTGCCTACTGTATTTCTTTAACGAAATTACGGATACGGCATATTGTCCAGATTTTGATACTAGACTACGTTTTAAAAGATTGGACTATGAAAGGTAGTTGCCAAAATGATTCCCCTATACAATCCAACAACTGTATTTGCTAAAAAGCAATCGTAAAGTTTGCTAAAGGTGAATGGCAAGAGCTACATTCAGACGATGACTTAAGAGGTCATCGTATATTTTATGATTGATGATGGTAAGTCAGCACTATCTGATGATACCTTATTGTTCATAACTTATGATGACAACCGTGGTTTTTCGATTCTAAAAAAAAACTATATATTTGTCCAACTTATTATATATCTACTATTTTTTTAGATCTCCACTATACTTACCGTACCAAATTAGGATCATACTTCCTCATTTTCATCCGTTAAACACAAGTGTAGCTTCAAGAAAAAACGGTGGAAAATAAAGACAAGTTCAAAGGTTGAATTTGTTAGAAACAATTTTCTGACAGGCTTTGTGTCTTACTACGGAGAGCAAGCTTGCATAAAGGAATTTTGATTTCCTCATACCCATTTTCTTCTACGTCTTTGTAATGGATTGCTCTTTTTTCTGGTCGTTTTATGTTCCCCCGGACAGTAAACTGGTGCGATCCGTTACTTTGTTCCCTGGCTTCTTCTTCTTCTATTTGGCTATTTCCGCTTCTCCTCTTCTTTGTTGTGTTGAATTTTTCTTTCCCCCTTAAACTCCTTCGCACTTCTCGTTGAACGGGTGTTTGTCTCCCTCTTTGAGTGGCATAAGGACATTCGGCAAGGTCCACCCTAACGGGCACGACAACCACCCGCGCACAGCCGCGACGGAATCTACGAACGACGTCACTGGCATAGTTCCTGATAATATCGTCAACTAAACCATAGGATTTAGAATCTAGAGATCCGTAGAAATAGTGGCACCATCTCTGATTTAACAAGGCCATCAGGAAGGTTTTCCAACAGCGCAATAGCAACGCTGCTATTGAATATAGGAAAGAGCAAGAAACCACCAATAAAGTGGCACGTCTTGCATGTTTGCGCGGTTATTGAAATCATCGCAACGCTTCACTAAATAAAATGTAAGTTTTGATTCTACTCTTTATATATTCAAAAGTGGTTTTCACTCCATTATGGTCCATAATCCAGTTACAAAGGTATTAGCCGTGATAAATTTCAGACTTATCAATAAAAATAGAAATATATGTTTGATTCTCGAAATTTAAAATGCACTACAAAGGATTGACATACGGGTTTAATATGCTCTATAACATTGAGTATCAAGCTGTGAGTCCCAATACAAGCAATTTTTATGAAGTGCTTTCTCAGTAATGGCTGCTCAGCAGCATTGAAATAGCAGCACTCTAGAAATATCCGCAAATGATTAAAAAATATTTCAGAGAGTTTGAATTCAAACTCATTTGTTTTAGAAAAAAATTTCGTCTATAAAGGCCAAGAGATTGAGTCAAAGGTCAATTAAACAGTAAGGGGAGGATATATCAGGCATTATAGCAGTTTAGTTTTTTGGATTCCTATAGGAAAATTTGTGCCGGATCTAGTCGTGTTTTGTTGAGATCATGCTAGAGACTGCATACGAAACACGGGTTAAATTTTTGAGACTATTGAGGGACGCAGCGCAATTAAGGACGTAGCAAAAGTGTAATTTTATGCTGATATAGCGCTTTGAAAGCAAGCTATACGTACTAACTTATCTTTGTTATATAACGATGAAAGAAAGCTGTCATAACTATTAACAATACATTAATCAATATTTTTGCGAACGAACATTTTACAGAGAAGGATTTCTCCGTGAAGGGATTACGGTTTTCACTTGGGACTATTAATTTTTCGGTTTATCTTGCCGACGAGATTCCGAATACAAGTGGCATTTTAACGTGCGGATTTTTCAATGAATACATCTACATTTGAAGTGAATTTTTTGCAGAGTATTGACAGATTGGTGATCAGTTTCGGAATATTTTCAAAATATGATCTGCAAGATAATAATAATCACCGATGGAATAAAAATCACAATTGATGCCTTTTGATTATCTGCTGTTCTTTTCAACTGTCATCAAATCAAATCAACGCTTGTGTTACCACGACTTATAATGTACTTTGCGTTTCCTAAAGATTCTTCCCTGAGCATTGAGAGTCCTCTGCAAATAACAATATACATCTTTCGGGTAAGCTGACAACCAATCCATTTTTCTCAGAGAAAGGTAAGCCCGTTTTACGAACTTCTCAAATATTTATACAACGGTTGAGATTAAGTTAAGCAGCGCGAAGCAAAGCGCTCATTGACCAATTACAGTAGATAATTAACAGCAATTAAGTGTGATACTGACGACAATTTGTCACTTTGTCAATCACTCCTTAGTATCGAAGCGTGACGCAAACCTACAATCTTCTAATTGAAAGAATTATGCTGCAGCTTAAACACTTAGCCTATAGTCTTTACAATATTTGCACTATATCGTATATGCAAAACCCTTGATTATATTAGGTCGTATTTTAGTATAAGTGAAGAGAAAGGGCATTTAGTAAAATCCGCACTGTATGGATAAATTTCTTTTGGTTGAATTTGTTGGCCTGCTTAGTATTGTCAAACATACCTTATTTAACCCAAAGGAGACATAAAATGAAAGTATCTGCATAATGCTTGTTTATCGGTCTCTGTAAAAGACCATAACCAGCATATAGCGCGAACTGTTTACCGAGCGAGCTATATATATCGCAACTTTTGGTATTTTTGATGATATTTTTATACGAATAAAAAACAATGGTTACCTTTTGAAAAGGTCAGGTGTAACAATTTTTGCCTCTCAAGTCACCTAAATGTGTATTATATGAACAAAGTTGCATGAAACTACATACATACCCAACAATGTTTTGCGTGCACCGCGCATTAGATGCACAATATATGTTTACCTGCACTTAATTAGGAGATTCGATTTTGTTACACTGAATAGGTACATATAATAGTTTAGACTGCAAAATCTTCAGAAGCAGGTGTATCTCGTCTTACAAAATTCTGCATCGTACATAGTTTATAAGGGAAGGCGTGGGCAAGTCTTTCAATGTTTGGATTCCTGCATTTATCGTTGATAATCAGGTTAGGTCGAACGGTGGATTGACCTCCGCTTCTTTTTGCCTGTGTCTGTCAATTGAGTAGCGGTAGATGAACTATTTCGTGGTTCCCTAGGGCGGTCAGTTCATAATGCTAACCTTTCCTAGAAGATCGGGATTCCATATAAGGCGCTTGGGGCTGAGAAATTTTATAGCAGTTGCTAGAGAATCTTGACGAATTGATATTGTCGTTGTATTCGTTTTTAAAAACGCTTATGAAAAGGAAAAAGAGCAATAGGCGTAAATTATCTTCTTAGGTAAACCCTGTCGTTTGCTCAAAGTCTGGCTGGTTGAGGCACCACCGCTGATAGGTTCCATTTTTCTGCAGGATTTGTTCCAATACACTTAGGGGTTTCGTCGAGAGTCCTTAACTTGTGAACCTGTCCTATTCTATAGTTTTCGAGACAAAGCCAAAGGGCTTCAAAATTTATGACAACGGAATATAACGCCTATCAGAATCGACGTAAGATTTTGTTCATTTCCACCAAGACGAATTTGCAGGACGTCATCTACCAACATGGAAGTCATGCTATTCAACAGACAAAGCTTATGTAGGATGTGAGGTCCTGCAGAAGAATACTTGCCAGAAGTTTATACATGCAGTTCTTTTTCACTATAATTAGGCACAACCTGTAGTGTTTTTCCTTCCTTTAGGAATTACAATGATTGAATACTCTTACCATTTATATGGGGTATTTTGACGTGGCGCATTTAGTAAGACGCAAAAGCCATCGCTGCTTTCTCGTGTTCATTTTAGATTCTTTATTAAAAATCTTTCGAAACGCCTCTTCGATTTTGGAGACAGTAAATTCGTCTTCTGAAGTGCCGATAAATCTGAAGTCTTCTTCTGGTTAATATGACTGATAGCATGGATTTGGTCTAAGATACCAGACTGGTCAAATTTAAATATTACCAAGAAGCGCGCTCGAAAACTTCGTTTGCTATCAACATGTTGCCTGTAAAAAAGACACTTTAAAAACACGTTATATAAAATTAGTGCAGCATTAGTGCATAATTTTTGGTTACTTTTTTATATTGAAAACACATGCACTATTTCAAGCCACTTGCTTTGTAGCTCTCTGACAAGCTCGTCAAGCCGATTAAATGTGTGCCTTTAAGAAAATAAAGAACTCAAATTTATAGTCATCCATTCCATTTCAAACTTCAATTCATAGGTTGTTTTCGGGCAGTGTGTGTTATTACTTTTCACCGAAGAGAGTGATCAATAGGCATTGAGGGGAGCTTATTTATGACATTTCGTTTAACTCCCTATCTGTTTGGCACCGTTTTTTAGTCATGAGTGTATTCATAATTATGTAAATTTTATTACATCTTGAAAACATAAAAAACCACCCTACTAATCTTCAGTAACCGAAATCATGCGAAAGCAACAACTTCAGTTCATATTAATGTGAAGCATGGTAATAGAGAAATTGAAAACACAAACAATTACTGTGTAGCGTTGCGTGCAGGTCGAGTAACTATACACATCATATACAGCAAAGAGAAAATACTCATCACGTCAAAATGTTTGTATCTGCAATCAGCACGTCATGTGACACCCTTTAGTATGAATAGATAAGGCATGAACGGATGAAGTTAAAGGAAAATAGAATCACATTTCGTCGACCCGACAAGTGTCTCTTATCCCAGGACACCGTCGTGCCAGGTTTGTTTAAGACTAACCTTTCAGAAAAAACTTCATGTTAATTGACGATTTTGTAATGGCAAACATGAATCGTACGCCCCTTCAGGGAATACTGCACAAAAGTTTATAAATGACAAGCCGCACTTGATAAGTGCGCTTACAGACTGCGAAAAATACACTATTTCAATATAACCCCTTACTTCTTTCTGCTACAGTCGCTAAAGTCCTTATCAGATTTGTTCTAGGAAGAGTCACTGTTCAGTAAAAAAGTAGTGTAGAGTCGAACCGATCAGTTGGATCGTCACTTAGAAACGACAGAAGATCCAGGCACCTACGACAAGTATGCGTAACTCAGGTATCACTGCATATTCTTTGGTCGACTTCCAACTGCTTTAACGGGATATAATTCTTCCGATTTAGTATAATATTAGTATAATTTATTAACACTAAATACCAACATATACTATATTAATAATACTAACAGATAAAATGATTCGCAAGGAAAGTACAACTGTATACAATGTATATCATATATGCAATATTCTTCGTAATTTCAAAGTGGTGTAAATCTAGCTGTCTGACCATGAACCACTACAGTTGCGCAGAATTAACCTTCCTGCTCTCTATTTTATCTTTCTTTGTTCTCATAAATGAATTTTTTCCTCAACTTTAGCAACGTTTTGCAGATGTGACTCTAACTTCTATCGTTTGAGTCTCTGTTGCAACCCTGTTTTGCTTTAGTTTGTATGTACTTCTATTCTTCTGGGTATCGTTTCGGCAATAGTTGGGTACTGTTGAGCAGGTTTAGTCTCATACACACAATTGTGTATAGCGGAGCGGCCGAATGAAACAACCGGCATATGCTGAGTGATACACTCTGTGGTGTTACCTGGCCTCGCTCAAAAACAGCCTGGATAAGACGTTGTTATATTTCGT
The DNA here is from genome assembly GCA_002081605.1 of Tropilaelaps mercedesae. Lineage (NCBI taxonomy): Eukaryota > Metazoa > Arthropoda > Arachnida > Mesostigmata > Laelapidae > Tropilaelaps > Tropilaelaps mercedesae. Next base: position 10,237 of record MNPL01007185.1, on the reverse strand, counting down.
GGGTTTCTCATATAGAAAGAGACAACAACTTATTCAGCTTTTCGTGACTTCTGTGTAGCCCGGCCTCACCGTTACCTTTCTATGGCTATGTCCATTCGCAAGGAAATATGTTGTGCTTGGGTTTGCTTTAGAAGTTCTTTTAGTGAATGTTTAACAAATCACCGTCATCGTTATCACCTTTTCTTGAATGCCAGCGGTATCAAACCAACGCGAAATCCTTTTTTAACAGTGGTGTAAAGTTATGCGATGACAAGAGCAGAAGAAGCAACAACAACATGAACACTAGTACCAGCGACAGTCGTCACTGATTTTTTTGCAACCGTAGTGGCAGACCGTCCTGGCTCCGTGTTAGTTCACCAGAACACTTTGGGGTTTTTCGTCTTAACCTCTTCTTTAGCTGCCTCCGATGTTTAATTTTATGCCTGTGCACGTGCTAACCCACAAAACATACATTCGTAGAGAGTTTAAAACTAGCTACAAAAATGCTACAGAGCAAAATTAAAAAAAGCAGAATAGAAAGTGGAAAGAGAGTGCAAGTTAGTGAATCGAGATCTATATATCTTTAGGCCTGACCATCAGCCAACATTCAACGTCCACAGTACAGCTTTTATATTATTTTGTAAGACGGACTCCATGAATGTAAATGTGGGCCGTGGCGGGCTACGAACCCGTGTATCGATGTGTCCTCTCCGATTGCAAAGCGCACGCAAATGCACCAAGCCACCAAGCTCGACAGTGAATCGAGGTCTAACACAGTAGAACAATAATGTCGGCATAATCATCAACGGCAGCATCATCGGTGCTTTTCTTGACTCTGCGACAGTAAACAGTAACGCGTCGTCGTCGTCGTCGCAGCCACATTATATGGAGTGGGGGAAGCTGTGTGTGGTTTCCTTTCAAGGTCTGCGTGTCCTTGACGAGAAAAATTACGCCGGCGGTGCCAACCACCGATTATCTTTGCAAGATCGAAATGAGAGATATTTTATGTGGTGGAGTATGACAACGACGGCAGCATCAACGACGCGATTATTTTCATTATAAAAGGTTATGTAATTAGTCCACTGTAGGTGCAGCGGCCTCAATGGCACATTAGGCAATTGAGACCAGGCGATCATACCTAAAATGAGAAGAATGTTGTTGAATGTGCTGTTCAGGCATGTATGTACAAAACAGTTTTAGTAACACTTGATTCTTCTGTATCGAACACTTTTGGCTAGCCGCTCTACAATTTTTTTGTAGGAAAGGCACCGTTTCGCTGATTGGAGAATGTGTGCTCCTATTTAGATATAAACTATCACTATGGTGTCCTAACCCCAATTTAGCAGACGTTGATAAAAAAAACCTTACTTCAACCTTGAAACGTAAAATTAAATATACTTTTGTGCTAGATTCTATATATCTTGTACTATTTTTGATGAAATACATATAGTATCACCATTTAAACAAGGTAGATGAATTTTGCTGGGTCGCAGCGAAAAAGGAAAGAAGCTACATCATTCGAAAAAGCATATTAGGTAAAAACGGCCACTATTGACCCAGTTTCATTTCAAGTTATTCAGGCGCACATAACAGCCGCTAGCTCTTGAATTCCTATAAAAGAAGCAAAAAAGGCCGAAATATATTTTGGAAGATTTAAAATGTAATGTAGATTGCAGATGATGGAAACCTTATATATTGAATGGTAACTTCACAGTGTATGGAATAGCTCCGAAGGTTGTACCAATTTATGTCTGAGCATAAAAATCCATTCGTGTATCCGCTAAAAGTGTAGCTCCATAAAAAATCTCTAGAATAGTACTCCGTGCATATTTATTTTCTTAGAGATCTAATTAAACCTAACACACCTTAGTTCTGCTGAATGATATGTTTATTCCACTGTGGGATAAAGTTTTCATTAGTATGGGATTTAATCAAATGCATGCAGAAAATTCTTGGGAAACTTAGGGTACTGGTTTCTCTTTCTTTTAAACAATTAAGCGTAATGATTCATAGCCAGAGTTCAAGTTCCGTGTTACACTTAAGAGGCCGTTTGACGTTAAAAATCTAGCCTCAATTCACACGTTCAACGATTACCACGAATCTATCAGCGGAATTGGTAATAATGAAAAATGAATTGTTGATAATGAAGAGGTTCGTGAACTTAACGTTGAAAGTCATAACGTAGTATCAACAAAGAAAAAATGTGCTGATATTTATATCAGCATGTCGGTGCAAGTATTATATAAACAAAAGAGATGGAACATCTGAAATTTTACAAACATTTGGAAGACCCTTATATGCAGTGTTTTAATGATTAAAGCTAGGTTATATCGAAACAAGGAGAAAAAAGAATTATTAGTTATCTAACTATATTTTGATTATTTAGCTCACCTTATTTACGGTAATTACTATATATATGTATTTATTTATATCTGTATTTACTATATATATATATATATGAAAGCTATTTTTTTTTATTAACGAAATCGTTTCTTAAATAATCTTTCGTTAGTTCAGCACGATTATTGCGTTTACCTTTAACAAACTTTCCTCTCTTTGATATTCTAACAGGAAAGGCAAATAGAGCAATGTTGCTGTTATTGCCTTCCACAAATATATCTCATTGTATTGTAATCATATTGTATTGTCTTAAAAGGCATGTGACAGTTTATGCAAGCTATAGACGTAACGGGGCGTACTTGTCCGATTTTCACCACACTATTTTTCGTTCAGAAGCTATCATCAGTTTTTGAAGACAAGCTTATCTCATCTATATGACAGAATAATTCGTAGTTCTGCAAACAAAAATAAAATCCATTGACACTCTGTAAAAGTACGAATCGCTCATTTTCGACAATATCTGAGACTTACATATCTTCGGACTTACATAAGTTCTATCGAAATAAATGATTCAACTCTGCTCTAAGAGCTTACAGGACTTACAGGGTTGCCCTTTATGGTGATGAATATTATAACGTGACTATGATGATATATCGAACCACTCGCTAGGTTTCCATCAAAGCTCGCAAGTTGGTCGTGACAAGACTTCCTCTTACCCTGCAGATGATTTGCAGGCGTACCTTATCCGAAGTTCAAGCCATACTACGACTTGTTTACGTGCTGCATCTATCAAGTAGCGTGTTACGTGACAACAAATATTTGAGAAAAGCACTCTCTACACTTAGAATATGGAAAGGACCAGATTAAAAGTCGTACCAGTTCCAAGACCTCAGTCTACCTTTCACCTGAGGATTCTCGACAAATGACAGCAATTGATATCTCATACCTGTACATAACTCGCGATATCGTTCAGTGGTGCCTTTAGAAGCAATAATAACAGGTTTAAAGCCCAGTGCCGACAGCATGGAAGAATCAAAATAGTTTTCATCTAGGGTGGTTCATGAATCTGGTAGCAATCGGTTTTTTTCTTTTTCATCTTTCTTTCTGGTTGAAGGAAGCTGTTGTCGTAAGACTTGGGCAACATGGGAGCATATAATTGTACAATTGACGATATTATTATCACTATTATTATTACTTTAAAAAATTTTTTTTGTTATTATTATTCCCATTCGTGTTATAGATAAAATGAGATATATATATGTCTGCTAGTAGCAAAGATAATAAATAGATTACGGATTTTAGTATTATTGTTATTATAAAACAAAATAACGTTTTGAAACTCCAAATACAAGAAAGCAACCGTGGGGGGTTATTTAGCTCTATAAAATATGTGGTTTGCACATTTTGCTTCGTGTCCCGGTTCCTTGTTAAAATTTACTAGATGTGCTGTTTAAAAAAATGCATCGATCAAAGTTTGGTTAACAATCAGCTGATTCTTTAGACTTTTGATTTTCCAATCATATGTATACACGTACTATCTATTAAAAAATGAATATAAACATTCCAATCCTTGCCTATCCAATATGTGTCTGTTTAATCTCTGGTAAAGGAAATTGGCCCACTCTTGCAAGATCAATTCGATGGCCAAATTCAATTCGAATTCATTCAGATCCAAAAATGGCTTGTTTCGTCAGGACATTTTTCACCGCAATAATTCACATCATTATTATTCGTCATAAGACAAGCTATAAACTTTGAAATAAATGCTCGTTGGGTTGCTACTAGTCTCTTCCATGATGCGATTACTCACTTTATAACCTTTATTTGTAAAAACATCAGAATTCAATACTACAGTAATTCTCTATACGATATTTGCGCAACACTCAAAGCAAGAATTCGTCTCGTGTCTCTCAAAACCATCAGGGTAATTCATAAACTACTATATTTATGTTATAACTAAACAGAGATGCGATAGAAAAGCTAGGTGAAGGGCCCATATTAAAGCACATAGTAAATATTTAGATCCGAAGCCGCCTAAGTTTCAAACTCTGTTTTTTAAATTGGACTTACAATCACTGAATTAGTAGACTCAATTTAAAATTTAAAAACTACATAAATTCTTATCAGAAGGGGTGTTGGCTTCTATAATCATTGGTCTTGGTTTTCTAGCTTTCAGGACTGACTATCAGCTAAGATTTGCTTTCCAAGGTGTCGCTTTTGCGCTACCTTGCAAAATGAACCATATTTTGGGGACCCCAAGCATCCCCTACAGACAAGGGGGCAGTGTCAAGTGGTTCCCACTGCTAATATTAAGAGTATGGTTTTAGCCACTTCTATAATTTAACCACTTACAATTAAAAGAGCGCGAACATACGCTTAGGAATAGCCGCCAATAATAGCGATACATTTTAGTCGGTGCTCAATTATCGATTTGATAATAAATGCATTGATATCCATAAAAATTCGAATTATCGAATTTTTATGGATATCAATGCATCTCCATAACGAAGTTGCATCTGTCTGACTCGAATATCTTTAAACATATTTTCAGCTGCAAAACTGACACAGGTTTCATCAGTTGGGGCCCGGCCCGCCCTGCCATAGTAGGTGGCCGTTGGCGGCTTTAACGAATATTGAGATCACTTTCAATGTTCGAATCAGAGTTTACAGCGGATGAATTTGTCCGCGCAGGAATGGAGTGTTTGAGCCTTGCTAACAATACAGAGATAGGAGAAAAGGTGGGTATTACGTCATGGTGTATACGACGCTTTCGTTCTGCCTTACCGTACCATGAAAATGTACATTCGAAAAAGGTATCAGTGAGGAGACTTGGGGCGTCTCATACCCTGATTTCATATGGGTTTGCTTCTAAATGATCAGATCACTTCAATCTACAGGATTGCTGGATTTGAGCATGTTACAAATACCTAAATAGAAAAAGAACAGTCATTTTTCTTTCAATTTAAAGGCAGCTTGATTTGAACCATGTTTGAACCAGTTTTTAGATGGGCAATTTCAGGTAGATGTGGCTTGCCGCCAACTCAATAACTTTATTACTTGCATATTTTGTTATAGAGGCGCGACCTTAGATCGTACAAAGCATAGAATTGGGATTGTTTACGGCATAGAACGGGTAAGAAATGGCTAACGTTATACCTAGGCTTTGTATAAGTTTTAAAGTCTACAAAAAGACGTGTAAAGCTAATCATCTCAAAATGCAATGAATAACATTTTCACTGATAGAAGTTTGGATGTCGTCACAGGTTGTTTTCCGTTACGTTCATAAAAGTGGTTTGCAGAAGTGGTCTGGTTGCCCATTTTTATGATGAAAAAGCGGTGTCACCTTTAAGGATTATTCTGTTTTTCTTGGAACAATAAAAAATTCCGCTTAATGATGTCGAAGATAGTCTGTCGATCGCAGATAAAAACTGAATCAAGTTGGTCCCGCTTAATGTTTTCTGTAATAGCGTCTCTAAAGACAAAACAATATAGTGCAAATGGCGAAAATAATCGCATGCCAAACGTACAATCTCTGTTAGTAAAAGCCTGTGTAGAAAATAAGTGCAACTCAGATTTATGACTAATGCGTTGCATATTGGTAAGCCTTTGTTTTTAATAAAAGATTTTATTTTGGGCTTGTAACAACGCATTGCCATGGTTAAAGCTACAGGTTATTAAAACAGCGGTTATCTTTTCGAATTATTTAGCTGGTTCTCTTGGTGTGTGATATTCACACATGCTGCACAGAATCCGTTTACATTATGTAACGCAGCGATGTCAAATAAAAGTCGAAAAACTAATAATTGCGATCCCGTATGCCCTGTATGCACGTCAGTCACTTATACGCATGGTATAGTATGGGCATGTATTTTTAAAGTTGTTTTCTCAAAATGGTCGGATAATGTTTACAAATAGTACTATCGTTCGTTACAGATGAAAATGTCACCTAATGAACTACTTCGAACGGTAAGCCATGCCTTTGGCGAGCAAATCGTCAAACCAGCATTAAAATTAGAGAGTTTGAAACGTTTGTTTCGCCTCGCGCTTCGCATTGACATCACACACGCAGAAGGAATAGATTTGAAGCCACCACCCTCAAGTATAAAAGGACACTACAAAGTGAAGGTTAAGCACGTAAATAGTGGTACTCGAGTAAGTTCGTCTGCCAAGGAACAACCAATCTGGAATCAGAGCTTCATCATCGGGCCCGTCAGTGTTAAAGACTCGGTCCAACTCACGGTAGAATGGAGGCCAAAGACGAACAGGGTTATGCAGCTATTCTATACGCGCGTCGCTGGTCCAATTACTGTACCGGTGTCGACAGTTTTTTTGGAAGATCATGGTCTAAAGCCATTAAGGCTTCCAGGTGAAGACAGTGGTGTTTTGTTTGCCCGAATTCGATTGTGGCGTGAGCCAAAAAGGGCTTATGTCACCCATGTTATTGTCATGCTCACTTTGTTGAAAGAACCAGTTCGCCTTGTCAACAAACTGTCTTGGTCTGGAGTTTGGACTGAAGCGGAGATCGGACTCATACAGGCTCATGCTCTCGGACTTACTGAAGCTGCCGTTTTAACCGCTCAACTTCACGTACTGAGCATAGCTTCATTTAAAATCGCTCCAAACTATGTACTCGTCTTCGAAACGCTTTCACATTTGCGGCGACAATCATATAATCCCTTCGAAGACAAAGTTACCGACCTGTGCCGACGATTTAACAAAACTATTGCAGAAACACTTAAGAACCGAAAGTCACTTCTAAAGTGCACAAACGATTATGATCGGATGCAACTTATTGGCATTTTAGGTTGCTGTACCTTGATCGAGGACTTTGAGCTAGCTATATCGAAAGAGCAGTTTAAACAATCTGTTGTCGCTGAAGTCAGCCTGTATTTCAATGAGTGGTTGGAAAAATTGATACCGCTCAAGGCTGAACCTCGAAAATTTCTTGCAGAGCTACATGAAATGTTGATTGACTTCTCACGCACCTACGGAACTGTTAATGACATTATCTATGCAGCATGGGGCGATCATGTCAACGAATTTTTGTCTGACCCAGCCAAGAAGTTCATATTGTCCTTTCGGGATCTAGCGGTTACCTCTACCGTAGATGAAAGTTTCGACATTTACCATGTTGTTATTGCATTTTGTCGCCATTTTCATGTGAAGCTAAATATTGAAAACTGTTTTGCCGCATCAACTGTTTTGCAGTGGTTTGACTATTTGTACGAGAATCATAAAAAGTGGATTACAAGAATGGTTTCAACCGACGATTTTATCCCCATTGTGGAAGGTGCATTGATAAGTTGTGGCTTTCGGGACTTCCGCGATTTGCTTCAAGCCCGCTTGTGCTCAATATACAGTTCAATACTAGTTAAACCTCCTGTGGTAACCAATAAGTTCGTCGAAACCTTGTGCGCTTGTTGTGGTTGGTTCTGCCATGAAACGTATGATGTATTGGTGAAACAAAACTTTTTTTGTACTTTAGATGCTGCCGATATGAGCGTACGCTTTTCGCTAGCTCTAAATGGTATATCTGAATGTTACGAACTGCTATTGCATGAAACAGTTCATATCCGTGAACAGGGCCAGGCACAAGGTGATGTAAAAGGGCTAGGAATAATAGAAGGTTCATCTATCAATTCCACCAAGATGAAACTTGAGTGTAAAACCCGAGAGATGGTTGAGGGTTTCTTAACTCGATTGGCTTTCACTATAAGAAAATTAATGCAACAAGTTACAAGCGGCAGCGGCCCTCAAGACATCGAGACCCGCGCTATGGGTTTGAGCGAGTTCATGGACAAACTCCTCGGCAATTTGTGTAAACACCTTAATCAAATGGTGTTCTTAACTGTTCTTGAAACGCTTTTTCGATGCTGCGTCGAGGTCCTCGGCTCTATAGCTGGCGAATACCAAACCTGGTCGCCGTGGCAAGCGCGTAGAGATCCGAAAGCATTAATTGAATGCGCCCGACTGATTCGTGGTTGTTTTTACAGTCCAGGGTCTAACAATGCTCTACCTGAAGAAAAGGTCAACACACCGGAATTCCTCTGGTTGGAGTCAAAACTAGAAGCTCTATCAAATAATTAATTCTCCGATTTAAGTAAGAAATACGAATAGGTGGAATAGTACTATGTATATATCAATGTCGATTGTTATTGTGATTGTCTTCTGTCAACTAATGTAACAAGAAAGCAAAACGCTGTTTTGAGACAGTATTTTCATAATCAGCCATTCCACAGTACAACATTAGTTAAACTGTGAAAGCTTTTGTTCATGAAAGGTTTTTGAGAGATGGCGGTATGGATTCCTTACATAGGACGGGCCCATCATTGAAAAATGTCTATCTGTAGCGTTCAACAAAGCTAGACATTTGATTGTATTTTTTGTAGAGCAACTCCCGGACCGAAGGTAGATTGGCTTCCATTAGCTTATCACTACCGATCATAATTCGATAATTTCGGTACTTGACACTCGTAAGGGATTCTTGATTGAAAGACAGCAAAATAAAAAGCATTGCTTTGCTATTTCGCATCTATATCAGCTATATCCTATATATCCGCTATAGCAGCTATATCCGCAACATGGATTTACATGTGGAAAGTTTCGAGAAACTAATGGTCATCAGTTTGTATTCGAACTCAAGTTTTATTGTTGGTACTCTACCCACACCGTCACTCCAGCCGTCGAACATATTAATTCAAAGCGTTCTTTAATATCCACCGATCCTATATCCAGTGTCCCCTGGTCCTTTAGCTTTTGGCGACTCAGCTCTCGTTTCACCTTGATTCACGAATAAATTCAACATTATCTCATGCAGCAGCAGCAATAACAGCAACATAGAAGTTATGCTAAATGAAATGGTTAATATGTGCAGGTAAATGCAAAGATGCTATGGATGTTTTTGCCATAGCTAATCTATGGTTTATGGTTACTCATTACTATTAGTTCATGTTGACTACAGTCTGCGCATTTTACTCAATAAAGGAAAAAAAATAGAAAGACAATCATGTTGCACTTTTGACGCCTAATTTTTATTAATCTAGCTATTTTTGGGATGGGAACGCCGGATGAGGATTGCGTTTTTGAACTTGCCTGGTGCAACGTCTTTATAAATAGGTAACACTTAATCCTTTCTCAGATAGCTTCTTATTACTCTTAACAAGGTATCCTGAGGCTTTTGCCGGTGTGCCGGTTTATTCTATCTCTTCCCAACAGCCCGGCTTCTGTTCGACGGATCTAAGCTTAGTGTCGTCAAATCAGCCGTTCATGATGTCGCATGTCATTAAGGGAGGCGCGATGTGCATAAGGCTGCCCATGGAGGTCTGGCAAAACCAACCCGCTGATAAGGACGGCTGGAATAAGAACCACAACAGCAACAGACGCGGCGGCTCTAATGCGACACTTGCCGGCTATGCCTGGGCTTCAGACATAATGTGGCGTTTGCCATTGACTAGACCGTTGACGAAGCCCCTGGCAAAGCACCAGAAGCGCAAGGGGCCTGAAGCGGAGGAAGAAAAAAACGTTACGCGAAAAGCGAGAGAGATGAGCGAACGGACTTACGGACAACATCAGTCCTATAGAAATACGGCCCACAATTGCCTAGCGGAACGCGAAAGCTCGAACGTATTAGCGCTGAAGCTGGATACGAAGAAGCTGGTAATGCTATTGCTGAACTGCCTATGGTAAATTGCTGCTCTGCAATGGCTTCACAGTTCAGAAGTAAACGCCGTCTACGATGGGCCGACAGATAGAGTTTCTATCGTTCCTCGTTCCTCGGATATTTCGTAGGAGCAAACAGTTATCGGTGCGACAGGGAAACGAAATCTCATTTTCTCACGATTCTTTTGTTGAGATCTTCACTGCAGTTAGCCAGTGCACATATATTTATGTGTATATATATATATATATATATATATAT
>MNPL01007181.1:46499-57084 GCA_002081605.1 Tropilaelaps mercedesae | reverse complement strand
TATATATATATATATACACTGGAACGGGCTCACATCATTTGTAGCAAATAGATTGATGGAAAAAAATACTAAATTGTAGATTATACCGAAACAGAAGATCACGATGGCAGTAACCTGAGTTATTTTAATCCGTCGATTTCATGACGCATTTCGATTGTGCGTTATTGATCTTCACATTTTATTTCATTCAGATCTTAAATTGAACGCGGAATGGTAAAAGAGAGGAAGTGTAGAGAGAGTAATCATAAGTAGGTATGAAATGTTTTTTAAACCTATGCTTAAGCTAAAGGTACACTAAAAGGACAACCGCAATATAGTAGTACAAAAAGTAATCTATTTCATAAAGGTACTACAATTATATACAGAAATAGTAAAAAAGCTGACGAGTCCCCAGAAAATTTCTTGGAATTTGGCACGCGTACACAACATATGCACTGTGTAAACAATATGTCTTGAATTGATGCAGAAAAGTTGTTTAAGCATGCCAAGCCTATCTGCTTCGAAGTTTACAATTGTTATTTTCCAACTCGAATGTTGGCTTTTTTCAAGATACTATTCACCGACACACACTTACGCGAGGAAAAGTGAGAGCCTTATAAAAATGGAATACATAGATAACTGAAAAAAATACAAAAGTTTTTCAAAAATAAAACGTCATTCAGCAATTATAAAAACATGGTGGTTTTCAAAGACAGAACCCGAACTTCAATCCGGGCATTTCAAGAACAAACATTAGTATACTTCTACCAATGGCGCAAAGATTTGTGAAATACTTTATTCTTTTTTTTTAAGTATTTTCTAATGTAGTTCCTAGGAGTGACAAAAGCTCACTTGTTGTACTTCGTAGCAAAGTCACTTGTAAATTTTTAGTTGGTGATTATTATCCTCGTTAATACAGCTTCGTTATGAATGAATTGTATTATGCCTGACAGGAAACTACAAACCTGGCGCTTTGTTTTCGGATGACGAAGAGTTCCAGCTGGGAGTGAGTCGACTACGGAGGCAGCAGGGGAATCCTGCACAAGAGCCCGTTGATCAAGAGAAGAAAACTGAGGGAGAACCTCAAGCAAAGCCAGCCTCTCACGGGGAAACGTCGGTTTACTCGCAAGTCGGCAGCTCTGACCTACTCTTCTAAGTATTCAATGTAACAAAGAAAACACTGAGCTAACATGTAACACCGGACGATCTCTTACTCATTCGAGATGCTATACTTTATATATATATATATATATATATATTCTTCCTACGAGGGTGATTCATATTAATTGCAACCAATTATGACACTTGAGATGACGTAGTGCTTGTACGAACAACAACAACGACAACCACAAAGTAAGACAGCATTTGATTGTTGGTTTATTGAAATAAAGGAAAAGACGAGGAAGAGGGAAAAAGAGGGGAGAGAAAAGCACAATCAAGTTAGTGAATAATGATCATTGGGTGCGTGGGTGTTTGTCATTCCGTCCTTATCGGAATGAATACACCCAAATGATCTCAGAGAGCCATCTGTCGGTAAGTCCGTCCTTGTAACCGAATGCCAAATATTAATAATTAATTCATCTATTCATAATCATCGTCCAGTTACACGGGCGCGTAGACGGATGCAAACTGTCACATAGAAACTTATAGGTTGATAGATGCTATTCCTGTCTACATAAAAATTTTCCTCACCGCTAAACCCTTGGATAGACAACGGTGAAGAAATCCGCTTGTCCGTATGCTGTATTATATTTCTCATCCTCATAATCATCATGTATATGTCATCCTTTCCTAGGTAAACTTAGGTATTAACAACAACACTATTAATGAAAACACGCATAAAAATGGCCAAAAAGAACGGCTAAATACTAGTAGTTGACCCCAATAAGGCAGCATTGAAAGAATCGAGTACGGATGGGGCTAATTGTGGTGTTGACATAGCCGGCTGTTGCTGCTAGGCATGAATAACTAGCAACAATGAGACGGGTAGTGATAGACAAACGGCAGAGAACGGAGAGAAAGCGGTTTAATAAGCGGATTACGTTTTTGTAATCTGGAATGTTGACTAGACCTTGCAGATTAGTCACCGATCAGGCAGTATTACGGTAGTTATGTACCATGCGTCAGCTGACAGCATTTCCAATGTACATATGTACATACAGGCTTAACTTTTGCTTGCGCCGCTCTCATCACACTCTAGTTGTAGTAGCAAGTGAAGATGAATATTGATAAATTGATTTTTCAACTACAGCATTCCCATGCGGTATGACATTTCGTTAGCTTCTACTTATAGTTACGCGAGACGCTATGGGTAGTTGATTCGTACCGCATTTTTTGTGACCATATGCTAATTGAGTAAGAAGCATCTTCTTCCAGAAAAAACATTATTTTAGGCTTCATACAACTGCAAAAGCGAAGCGTGTTCCACCACGTTTTTGTAAAACTCACTTCTAAAAAAGCCACGCAGGGTTACTGGATAGGAAATAGAGTCATTTTGTTAGAGTTTTAACACCTGCTTGCGCTGACTTTCCAATTTGCCGCCGCAAATACTGTGGATTCGCCGTCTGCCTTTTCCAGCATTTTTGGAAAAGAATTGTCATGAGTTGAGTGAATCTTTTGAGTGCTCTCATAAAGAATTTCATTGAGAGACTTAATGAATCAGTAATACCGGCTTTTAGCAATCCCAGCAAGGTGAAACGAAACTATGATAATTGAATTCACTAAACAGAAATGGTTTCCAATTTGAGCAGCCTTGGCGAGATGTTACCACGAGTAGTCAGAACTTATTTATCGAATAAAAAGGAACTGGGAAGCTTAAGGGCTACATGAACAGCACTGGAAAGCAGTGAAAAACAATCGCGATCATGATAAGATTGACGCACGGACTTACCTTGTATCAATCTGTATATACGATACCAAATATACGGTAAAAGATGTATCATAAGACGCATTTTGAATATGTTGTGGCTTCTTATTTTAACTGTTTTACTGTCTAGTCACCTTAATGAACGCTTTTTTTGTTGCAAAGGGTAATATATCTAGAATCTACTTACAAATGTTCTATAAATTTCATTGTACTGATAGGTAATATAAATGACGCACGCACCTATTAAACGATTTGTCAAAAGCCCCCTACCTCCTTTATCGACATTGTTTTTAATGTAGATTAATCTTTCCATCTTAACTTTTCTATCTCTTAACATCAGAAACGCAATACCAGCACAATTAACTATTTTTCCATATGCATACGCATTTACAACTGCTTCTGCTATCAATTGGTGAATAGTTGTTCTTTGCGCCATCTCTGTTAACCGCGTTTTACTTACTCCACTCCACTTTATTCACTTTTTAAGCTTGTTGAAATTTGTCGAGCTCGCTAACTTGGTGCATTCACGCGCATTTTGCGACCGAGGGAAACACGTAAGTGCACAGCTTCGATCCCCGCCATGGAGGTCCGTTCATAGAGTCCGTCCCACGAAGTAATGCAAAAAACGCTACTGTGGACGTTAAATGTTGGCTAGATTCGGATGGCCAGCCATAAAAATATTAGATTGCTGGAACCCTTTATCATCTTCTTAGTTGCTTGGCCTATGCGTTCTTGCTTATGCGTGCACACAACGAATTATCTTTTACTATAGTGAAGTCAGTTGTCTTTTTTTCTGTTCTACATTCGGTATATCGTGTTCAACTTGCCTGTTTTTCGTTGAATACGTATCTAGTGTTCCAGCTTTGTTAAAGGAAGCAACTACGAAGGAATATGGAATGCTTGGAATGCCATTAAGAACGTTTGCATATCGCCATGAAGCATCAAATATCTGGATACGTTTTCGTGAAACAGGTAACATTAATTCCAAACATAACGTAGAAACTGCTAGTGAACTGCAATCTTTCAATGTAAATTTGTATGTGCTAGCATAAGCCGACGATTGTCACAGTGAAAACATATCCACAACGATTACATTCGCAACTGAAAATTTTCAATCAAAGATGTTCAATAGGTGACAGCATACGACGTACGCCTTGTACAACCGTTTTATCGTGCGGAAAGATAAATAATCAGTTACAACCTGTCATGCACTGAGAAATGTTTTAATAGGAACTTTATTGATTAGAAATTTCCAGAACAAAGCTTCCATAACAGTTTGTTATGCATGGTGAGATTTTAGATACTATAATTCAAGTTTACTAGGGTGGTTTTTAGGTTAAATATTTTCATCGCAGGCTCCATCTTCAATCTCTTCTGAAGAAGCGCCAGAGCAGATGGCCAAGCAGCGATTGACGAAATCTCTTCCACTCCAGCAAACTGGGTCTTCTTGTACGGAACACGTGCACTGCCTAGCTTTTTCTGTGTATGAGTAAAGACATAGCGTTTCGAAATTTGATTAGTCGCAATCCGAAAGTAGTTTCGACGGAGACAGAATCTTGACTTAAAATTAATTTGAGATCTATCACCCATTTCTGACTTCCTCGCTAATCAACTAGACTTCATTTATAATCTTCCTAGTTTCTTGTTTTTTAAGAGGTCTGAATTACAGTAATATATTCCTGACATTAAACGAACAACACAGATACTATAACCTACTATCTATCTGCTGACATCTGTACGAAAATAAACTAAAGGACTAATCAAGCCTATCTGAACCGTTTTAACGTCGCTAATCCACAGATGTCAATGTTACAAGCGGTTCTGTTGGCAAACAACGTTTCAGAACTTTTAATGAAAAATCGAGTCGAGTGGGATACTTGGGCACTTTGGTAAACTTACCGAATACTCCATAAATCGATCTGATAAAAAAACTAGAAAAAAGTGTCAGGATCCATGTCCACACGCTAAAAATTATTGCCATGTTCCATTTTCTTTTCATTGACAGCAGATAATTTTGCATTGTGGTTTTACTACGACCAACTAGGGTCAGTAGGAAAATATAAGAAACTTCACGCCTTGGTGCGAGTATCACCGTAGGCTTCCAGTTAAACGAACGTTCGCGAAGAACACAATCGCCTTAAGGTTTTCGTTTACAATTCACGATATTAAAGGCAATTCGCAACGACACCCTCGCACCATAATGATTTGAAACACGTAAACCGAGTGTAACACCAGATTTTAATTTGGTTATATATCAACTATAATTTTATGGAAAGAAATACGTGTATTGACAAATGCGGTGTAGACTCGACGATTAGGTGCGCATTGGGTTCGCTTAGAATCCCTTTTAAATCTAAATAGGTCTTCTAAGTGGATGACGCAGCCTTAAGTATCACTATTATGTCTTTGAAATTCCCTTGGCCACTCGGCTATCTCAGAGAGGTCTATTTATATGGTCCGTCGCATGACTTACGTCACTGCAGCCAACATACGGTTGAGCAACGTTAAGCGTGGAAAGCAATTGCTTTAATCTGCGTCATTCACGTGTTTAACTCGTCTTGACCATGTGACAACATCCTCTAAAATTAGAGCATAATGTCCTAGAGGCCCTATCGCTATACACGGATTGAAAAGTCGAGGGATAGGCACAGATGCAACTTAATTGCCTATGGATTGTCTATGTGTGTGTGGCCATTGTCATATGGAATCGACTGGGACGTCTGACTTTTTTAACTGAGCGTTAATAATTACATTAATGACACTTAAAATAGATATAATGTCAATTAGTGTTGCTAATAAATAGAGGCTCATTCTCTTGTTATTGGCAAAATGTGTGATACCACTGTCGAAACGTTATGTTGTACTTGGAAAAATTTTTGAATGCGAATCTTGATTAAGACGAATTAGCAATAGGCGAACTTAGCGAATGATTATAATTAGCATTAAAGCCAACTTACTGAAAACGTTCCAGCAAAAAAAGTATGAATTATAAAAGCAACACCTTATTTTAACTAACTAGTAAACTGCACATTGGACCACTTAAATGCGTTTTCGCGAGCCCATTTTTTGTGTTTCATGAGAAAACTCGTAAAAGTCTAAAAGGATAATTGCGGAATCTGTATATGTAAGGTATGAACTAAATTAAACTCGTGGAGGCTTCCTCAATTTTAATAATTTTTCATACTATTCCGAGTACCTTACGTAAAAAAAGCAAACAAAAAAGTGTGTGTACCAGCTTTATAACCATTCAGCTACTCAGGCTACTGTCACCTGGGTGGGCTGTGCGAATAGTCTATGCGTTGCCTATACGACTCCCGTGCTCAAGCTGTGCTTTCTTGATTAGTCTAATTAGTTCCATCCTTTAAAGTTAAATGTCGAACTTATATTTCCAGAATAGATTTGATAAAAACTGTTATAGTACTACCGTTTATTATCATTATAATGAAGTCATCCAGGTCGAGAGCTTATTCACTAAGCTAGGTCATCAAGTAACGCGTTAGATATTGCCATTTTATTAAAGCTGATTATCAGCCAACATTTAACGTCCACGGTAGCAGTTTTTGCATTACTTCGTAAGACGAACTCCGAGCTCGGTTGTCGAGCTCGGTGGCTTGGTCCATTCGTATGCGCCCTGCGACTGGAGGAGACACGTAGGTGCATGGGTTCGATCCCCGCCGGTGCACATTTACATTTACCTGGGATCCGTCTTACGAAGTAATGCAAAACCTGCTACCGTGGACGTTCAATGTTGGCTGATGGTCAGCTTTAAAAAAGTATTTTTTAGATATTGCCATTTACATTTCTTATGAGTAGTTCCACTTAAATTTGTTAAATACGCAAAGTATTTATCAGCAAACCTGTTTGTCAAGATGAATAGTGCATGTATAAGAATAAAGGGCTTGAAAAAATAGCATCGTAATAGATATATAAACATTCATTCATACAGCTCAGCCGCAGAACACTAGGGGTCGCCTGTATTTTAAATTTTGGCTCCCTGACGTACTTTTCCGAGCGCTTGCCACATCCTGTAACAACATACGTACTTTTTCCTTAATTTATATGAAAATTTTTCTTCATCGATAATTTCTACTCCATCCGTCACACTTTTCATAAGTTCATCATAGGAGCGTTTCAAGCAAAATCTGCTTAAGAAGGTTTGTGTGCTTCTGTTGTTTAGCGTGTTAGACAAATGCCATTAAATAGAGGTGACTCACTACCAGCTGGCACTTTTCCTAGGTGTTTCCCGAACAAAACCTAAAAGCCTCCTAAGATTCCCAACACTTGCTATCTCTCACATGAAGAAATGATCTTTTTTTCACCAAAATTTTCTGCATTTGTAGCCACGTTAATTCTGTGATCGCCAACACCTCGGACTCTTCTTTTAAGAACGCATTCATCTTCCTCGTTTAACTTCAGGCCCATAGACCCTTCACGAAATATCTTTTTTATCGTCATTGCCTCGAATTCTAATCCTTTTTATCGCCTTCCGTTTTTTCGCGCAAAAATCAACGTGTTGCTTGTGACACTCTGCAAGCTGCAGGTATCTTTTCAGAATTCTAATGGGCAAGTTTGTGCTGTACGGTAAGACAATTCCCCGGTGAACAGCTTTTTAAGGTTGGAAATCGCCTGCTAGTTAATGGATTGCAGGATACTAATGGTGTCAGGCGGAGAAATTAGGAAAACTAGTATGCCTCTTTGAGGTTTGATAGATGAGTAGGTGCATTGCCTAAGACGAGAAAGGCTTGCAAGTGAAAATTAATTTTTTAAGAGATATTTCTTAACGGCAAAACCAAAGGCCAGATTCACGTGTTCTCCAAAGTGCCCCCTGGTAATCCATGCCTTCGAGTTGGAACTTTACATAACATGCAGTTTTTAATAATCTTCTGCGATTTAAAGATCCTGGAATTTTCTGAATACAAGTTACAGCTTTATTTTACAGTCGCCATCTGTACTAACGCCTGATACAAGGATTATTTGTCTTTCACTGCTTCACGTTCTGGTATGTTCTTTTTTATATAGTTATTTAAATGCAGTCTGGCATCTTCTTCCAGAAGAATTCTGTCTCGTCACAGTTCAAGGCTGGTGCTCTAAAGGTATAACACTTAGCTGTTATTACTTCAGTAAACGTTTTGATGCCTCAGCTACTTTTATATCGGAGATAGCTGCTTCAGGGCGCCAAATAAAAGAATGAGTACAGTGCTTTTCTAAATTTTTCGAACCAGCCCCGATTGAACTAAAACGGCATTCTCCATAATTCGTTTGTTAAGATACTGGGGCTCTGATTCACCAAATTATTAAAGATGCTTTTTTTTCATTTATGCTTCGCGCTTTTGCACACAGAACACCTTCCGTCATCGCATCCCTGCTAGCCGTTTTTTTCTAATCAAATGTACGGGGCTTTACCCATTTCCTTGTAATCTGATGTCCGTTGCCTAGGAAGAGCTGTAACACCTTTTCCCGCCGCAATAGCCTTTACTAGCTGCCTCTGCTTTAAAATAACACATATCGTAGACGTTATACGTTTCTAAAGCTTCCTCAGGCTATTTGTATGGACACCTCCCACGTTTTTCAATGGCTTTGTGTTTTAGATCGATAGCAATTATCCTCTTCTTAACATTGCTTTTTGGGGCATTAGTAAACTTTCGGATTGTGTAAATTGAAGCGCTTGCATTCCAAAATGCCACTGTCTGCAGTCTTACACTGCAGAGCACTTAAAAAGGAAAACAGAGTTCAGTCGGCAAAAATTCGGCGGAAGAGGATGATGACAGGTTCATGGGCTTGAACCGAGGTATCGAACTGGTGAGACACCATGACAGGTCTTAAGACGGAAACATAAAGACTTAGAAGAGGGAAATTTGAGAGAAGCCAGGAGGTTTGAATGACTGGCGAAATGAAAGCAAAAGAGAATCATCACGTAATACGTTAAAGCATGGCCGTTAAATGTTGGCTGATGGTCAGCCCTGACGATATATATATAGACAAGGGAGGGTGGTAAAGTAGGCTAAGAAGATGCGTCGAGGAAAGTGGGAGGGAGCGCGGAAGGTGAACGCCAGGTCTACAAATTCTCGACACACATACCTATCCAACAGCAAGTACGCATTGATTCTTGACCTGGACGAGACTGGTTGTAGTCGGACATAACGGACTGTAACCAAGAACTACGTAAAATAAGGTAGAGAAGTAAAGGATTAGAAGGTTTGGAAGCAAAGGCTCCTATGCCTTGGAGGTAATAACGCAGTCCTGCGCCTGATAAGGGGAACTAGGCTTTTTCTGAGTTTGTGAGTCTCACACTAGTTACTACCGTCAATAACGCACGTGGATCCAACATTTTCCGAACTCCCTCAAAAAAACAGTACAGTTAATTAGAAGTTTTGTGCCTAGGCCTTCATCATCAATCTTAATACACACAGTTGTTACACTAATTTGCGGACTGTTCCCAAATGACGTGCATCGTAAGCACTAAGATTTATAAACATAAATTAACCAAAGGCTCTCAAATGCCACAATGGAAAAGATTTCTCGGTGTTTTATCAATCGAAGATAGAAACACGATGAGGACGAATTCTCTAACGTGACAAATGGACATGAACCAGGCTGACAACGAGGAAATTGATAATCCTGTCTATAATACACATTCAGGCCAACAGACACTAAAGCACGGTCACCTAAATCATCATGAGCAAGCTGTCTGAAATAGAAGCACATTTACACTTAAATTATCTGTCTCCTTCATACAAGTAGCGATCTATTGCCTCATGAGCTTAGCCTGCAGCAAATTGAACACGTGAACTTGTACTGAGAATCTTGTTTTGCATAGTACTATTTCCATGCTAACTTTTTAGAGGTGAAATCCATCTCATTCCACACGTATTTCCACTGGAGCTTTAGTATTTTTTATTTCATTTCATTTCATAACTTTCTGCTATTCTGTACTTAGATATAACAAGCAGTTTGATAAATAAAGACTCACGGTTCACCCTCCAAACCGAGCGAGAGTGGTCACAAATTATGATGCCAGAATTCCGTACTTTCGAGAGATTCTGCCACACATCCGAGTATTTACGCTAATCATTGGAACGAATCGGCCATTGTGTTATGCCTAAACATGAAAAACCGACGATTCAGATACTACACAGCCGAGAGTGCCACAAATGGTGACGTCTTTGACAACTTTTCACCTGGTTCTTTTATGCCGGCAACATAAAGTAAGGTTCGATTGACTGTCGGGAAGTTCCAAAACAAATAATTTGGAAACTGACGGGATGTACTGCTCTTTATCTGCTTTGATGACAGAGATTTAAAAAGAAAAAAGCAGTGACCGCTGCGTCTCTTTTTAAAGTATTGTGTGTCCCGACTTCGATGTGTGCATTAGGCTTTTAATACGATTATCTCCTATATATCACAATTCTGCATTTCATTATTTTCTTTATTAAATCGCATGCCAAGTTATATTACGGGCAGCTTATTATTTAACATTGCCGCGCCTTAATAATTATGATAAATGATGATTATGATAAATATGTTTAAAGTTACGATATCATTTTTCTTTATAATGTAATAACACTAGATATTTTGAAAGTAAATTGTGACGCTAAGTGTAAGTGTTGATGAGTAGGAGCGCGAGTTAGGGTGCATAATATTATACTATGTCAACTACACTTGCAGACGGGAAGTCTCAATAGAAAAGGCGTACATTAATGCCTCGCTTTTCACTGGAAATTTTCTTTATGAATACGACGA